>JAVTVY010025600.1:0-104975 GCA_036873755.1 Hanleya hanleyi
AGAATGGGCAGGTATACCGTAATAAGGTATGAGGCTCGGTTGGCTAGTCTGTTCTCACCATTTTAATAGACTGACGGTATTTAGTCCGATAGTAAGAAATAGACTACTACATGCACAGGGAACGAATTTGGCGTAGTTTATGCCGTAATTCCTTGGAAAGTATCGAACTCTAATGAAACCGATGTTGTATCAGCCCAGCCAACACATTACCGTATTCAGCATCATCTCCCGTTTATTAAGCGTTAGCTTCTCGCAAATAAGAAATAACCCAGATATAACCCTACTTACTGATAATCCCAGATGCTGTCAGTGATATGATCACACTTTCGCTGTAAAGTATCCATTAGTCGAAATCCCATATCTCTAGCCCCTGCCATTCACGAGATAAAGGCTATTTCCGGTTTTGATGGCGTCACTTCCGGTTGACCTACTTCATTCGTGAAAACACTCTTATTCCCAACCCTCGGGAAATCCCGTTCCCCTCGTCACCCTGACGTCATCCTGCACGCTCAGTCATAGGGGTCAAAGGTCACGTGTGGAGGGAAATCAGGCTCCCATGTTAAAGGGATAGGGAAATTAACCTGTATAGACCCTATATACTACTTGAGTATTATGTGTTTCACATCTCCATGGTGTCCAAATGAATGAACAGACACAATCTAAGCGTGACTGAGATACATGTATAAAGAAACGACTTGGAAATTCATTTGGATAAATAATAATGGCCATTGATTAGAATTTCATGTATAGAATATCGTCATGTTTTGCTGACATCAATGAAAACTGTTGACCGCTTCTTTCTTGCAGAAAACCATCCTGTGTTGTTATTATGTTTATTTCATATACATTTGGATTTGGTGTTGTCATACGAAACAGGTCCTATTGACGCAGAAATTATTTTATGGACGACGGCTGAATATTGAATGTCGGATCCGACGCTTGCGACTTGACCCATCGTCATTTGCATATGTTATGCGAATTTAGAATGCCTGGCTATAATCCTTCAAGAGATATTGTTTTAATAAGAAAGTTGAACACACAGACCTTGACCAAATTTTACGGCGGGGTAAAGATTATATTATGCCTACATACCTTTGATGGATACAGATTATCAACCGACCACCATCCGAGACAATCTCCAGCAGAAGGTAAAATGGCGCGTGAGCTATGACGTCAATTCGTACTGCGCATGTCTTAACACTACCTGGCCTGGTGGGGGGGGGGGGGATCGAAATGGCCCCCTACCAAACTTTCTGCGCTATCTCCGGAACGGGAAAAAATGAAGAGCTAAAAATCCTTGACTTTATAGTTTATCATATTGGGGTCATTTTGAGCCTATTTGCATAACCCCCCGACCAGAGGATCATGGGTAATTTCAAAGTGGCGGCCACGTGGGGCCCCAGAAAAGTGATGTTTTTGTCATATTTCTTCAAAATGTCTGCTTTTCCGCGACAAAAAGTGGGAAAAAACTATTTTATTTCACATCACATTAATATTTACTAATTTATCATGTAGTTTTGCTGAGAAATTGCATAAACAAAAAAAAAGGGAAAATCCGACCGAAAAATCGTACAAAAAATGCCGTGTTTGAAAATGACGTCACTGTGACGTCATCAAAGCGGCCATCTGGGATTTTTTTTACATTTTCTGGTAGATCCCGACCCAAGGGTGTAGTGTGGTAAGTTTCAGCTCCCGTCCTCTTCCCAGACAAGGATACGTCCCAAAAAGCCCAGGCCAGATAGGGTTAACCCTATATGCCCCCTCCCGCCATATTTTCGCTATAGCTAAGGCTAGGGAGCTGAAAGTTATCACACTATATATTTGGGTCAAGCTCTACAAGAAAATGTAAAAAAAAATCCAAGATGGTCGAAATGATGACGTCACTGTGATGTCATTTTCAAAAAGAGCATTTTTGGACGATTTTTCGGTCAGAATTTTCGAATCTTTTAGTTTCTTTTTTTTTCTTCGTAAAAACTGCATGATACATTAGTCAATAATAATCTGATATGAAATAAAATAGGTTTTACCCAGTTTTTCGCACAGAAACGCAAAAGCAAAAAATTTGAAGAAATATGGCGAAAACGTCACTTTATCTGGGAGCAGCGTACTGAAATATCTTGGGAGGCTGCTGTGAAAAGGTCTACATTTGGAGTCTCGCTCTAAACACAGAGCCTCTTCATATTTCATATATCAAAATAATTCTATGTATCTCAGGAATATTTTCAGGTCAAAATATTTGAGTGTTGAAAAAAATTTCGACTGACTGACCTGTATTCAGCAACAATAACAACGATGACATGTGGGCTGATTTTCCACAAAATACACCAACATGCGCTGACGGCTCATGCATCCACTACGCAAATGAAATGTTTACATTCACTACGATCCCGTCAGGTAACTCCAGTAGCTTTCAAAAAAGTGGAAATTATATATTCATCGCCAGCTCGATTTCAATGTGAGAGAGGGACGTATGTGTATGCAGTTGGGTTGATAACATGGTGAGCGCATGCATTTGACCAATACAATTTAGTACAATCCCCAGTGTTCGTGAGCCGTACAGTTACCCTATCTTGCCTGGGCTTTTTGGAACCTGTCCCGGCCTGGTGAGGGTGGGGGGGGGAGGTGGGGAAGCTCCCCTCATAATTATTTTTCTTACCCCTTGAGCTAGGGGGCTGAAACTTACCACACTATACCCTTGGGTCCAACTTTTTACCAAAAAATGTAAAAAAATCCAAGATGGCCGTTTTGATGATGTCACAGTGACGTCATTTTCAAAAACGGCATTTTTGGTTGAGTTTTCGGTCGGATTTTCCGATTTTTTTATTTATGCAATTTCTCCGCAAAAACTGCATGATACATTAGTAAATATTAATGTGATGTGGAATAAAATAGTTTAGCCCACTTTTCATCGCGGAAAAGCAGAAATTTTGAAGAAATATGACAAAAACATCACTTTTCTGGTACCCCACTTGGCCGCCATCTTGAATTTACCCCTGATCCTCTGCTCAGGTGGTTATGCAAATAGGCTCAAAATGACCCCAATATGATAAACTATAAAGTCAAGGAGTTTCAGCTCTCCATTTTTTGTCGTTCCGGAGATAGCACAGAAAGTTTGGTAGGGGGGTGGGGCATAATGCCCCCCTTCCCCCCCAGACCAGGTAGGGTTAATGAAACTTGGATCAGCATTTAGACTACTGCATCATGATATTCCGTCCCTTGAGTTACTCATCTTCTGAATATACAGCGACTAAACGACGAGAGACTAAAACGATGAATTGACAGAGCGACAGTAAATAACTATAGTTGGTGTTGCGCTGTATTGCTCTGTCACCCGGCTTAGCCCATCGATACAATGTTGCCTCTGTGCTCTCGAATCATAGGCGTGAGAACTTCAGCATTCAGCCAACATAACAACACGCAAATTTCAGCGTCACAGTCCGGCAGAATCTCATCCGCCTCTAAACTTCAGTTCATGTGTCATTTATGGTCGTGTTAAACACCGCCCGGGAGCGCCCGGACATCTTCTGGGGGTCACCCATCTTCTGGCGGTATACCGTACCGTCTCATATGAAATCCGGATGCGACCATCTCGAGTTTTCGCATTTTCGCATCTACATGTATATTAGTAACCCGAAGACGCGAAAACCCGACGCGAAAACGCGAAAACCCGACGCGAAAACGCAAAAACCCGATGCGAAGACACGAAAACATTTTTGTGTTTTCGTGTCGGGTTTTCGCGTTTTCGCGTTACTATTATAGATGGGAAAAAGCGAAAACGCGAGATGGCCACACCCGGCTTCCATAGTCTCATGTCAATGTTCCTGATATTATGTTCCGTTTTATGCTGTTTTATATATATCGACACTTATTGCCAAACAGATATGGAGCTGTCATGACCTCACAAACTTCGACGTCACGATCCATAGGGAAGGATATACCGGCTTGTAGTTCCGGATGTAGTTGCCATGGTAACGCCTATTTCCCAGTCTGTGGTTCAGATGGAGTCAATTATTTCTCGCCATGTGTAGCTGGCTGCTCCTCAAAACTGGTACGTCATGAATGTATATTTCTAGGCCAAAAATGATAGGCTCTACAGGGAAATGTTGTGTCGGTCAAAACTTCATTGCTGGTTTGCATTCACATTTCACGCTATGAGACTTCATTGGGCTCTTGTTCTGCTAGCCCTTCGCTTAAATACGAAAAAAAACGTTTTGGAGTAGCGAAAACAGGTAGAAATTCTGATAAAAATATTTCATTATCGCTTTTTCATAAAAAAAACGGGTCATTTATCTTTCCTTGGTAACCGTTTGGCAAATCAGCAAGGCCCACATAAGCAACGGCAGGCACTTGCAGAAAAATATCAAGGCCAAATTCAAACGGGACTTTAATTGATCTTGTCGGAAATGTAATTTTCCATGGTTTTCGACTCATATGGATTAAAAATAATCAATATAGTTTTCGTAAAAATTGTCAGAGTATTTATGCTGTCGAGATCAGTGTCTTCATGTGCCGTTCATTGCCATCTAATGATGCAAATCTCAAATGATCTGCAGATACCATGTGATCAGCAGATCCTGTGACCTGTAGAACCTTTGCTCTGTACACTCTGCGATATGCAGGCCCAGGCAGCTGCAGCTCCTGAGATCGATCACAGGCCCGCAAAACAACCCCATGCTTTATATAAATCCACATCATGGGGATATATAGAGACCCCATATTTCGACACTTCTCCCTAATACCACCGCCCACATCCCCCAAAACTCTTGACACTTCTCCCTAATACCACCGCCCACATCCCCCAAAACTCTTGTTTTGCGGGCCTGTGGACCGATAGACCTAGTGATCTGCAGACCGTGTGTTCTACATACACTGTGCCCTGCAGAGTCTGTGTTCCCTCGGATCGGCAAACACTGCGACTTGCAGACAAGGGAATCGGCAGACCCTGTGATCTACAGATCCTATGATCGACATACTCCGGGGATATGCAGCCCCTGGGATCTGCAATTACTTGGTTGCATGTGCCACCTAAAACATACATATTACTCTTTTTTCCCTCAGGGCTACGGGTACAGCCACTGTGCGTGCGTGTCCAACATAACGGTTACAAATGCTACGGCATTCACGGCCCGGCCAGGATTATGTACTCAGGAATGTGATATGTTGACTCCATACATCGTACTGTCAGTGTTATCTGCATTCATGGCCACGATATCTGGTATACCTCAAACCGTGGCACGTTTAAGGTTTGTTTACCTTAACCCTTTTACCTGTACCGCAGCCTGGGGGGGGGGCTATATATAGTTTTGCTATCCCTAAGGCTAGAGGGCTGAAATTTACCATACTTTATCTTAAGGCCAAGCTCCACTAGAAAATGTAAAATCCATGATGGCTGCCATGATGACGTCACAGTGACGTCACTTTAAGAAAAAAGCATTTTTGATATTTATATTCACGTTGAAAGGAAACAAGCTAGAGTGTCTTTCACGGTCAAACCGTTTTCGGCCTGGGTTTTTTCGGACCTGTACAGGCCTGTGTGTGAAGGTGGTGGAGCGAGACATAGGGGGGGTCCTGTAATCATCCCCCTCCCTCCCCCTTCCCCCGCCCCAACGTCGGTAATCAGTCTAGAGACGGTAAACAGGTGGACAAAAACGAGTCGGTTTCTCGGTTAAAGGGGAATCCCGATGGAAGTACAAATATCGATCTGACAGATGGATATTTTGCTGTGAGTTTGTTGCAATTTGGATCAAGAAAGTTTCTGAAATATTGTTTCCTAGCACCGTTAACCAAGCATTTCTTTTCGGGGACCTAAATGGTGGGAATTATATATGAATATGAATCGCATGGATTTCTGTTTCTATATTTTCAGTCATTGAAATTTCATGACGTGTAGAATTTCCAAAGTAAAAGGCTTAGTAACCCGTTGCCATGTTAAACAAGAAATAATGCTATAAAGTAGCAATACTGTAAGTTCAAAAAAGATAGTACTGAGAACTCTGTGAATATTCCAGCATACAGTGAGATTTACCTCAAGGTCATATCTCATGTGTATAAAATATCTGAATATCGTTTTTGGGGAGATTTCAAATTCTCTGCAATATATTCGCAATCACTGTGCGTAAGTACATGTAGATGCGCTAAACGGGGTCATATTAAGAATGGTAAACGCCTTTTTATTAAACTGGCCGATATTGGGTAACATTTGGGATCCCCTCTGAAATATGGCCATAAGAAGATGCCGTGCGAACCGATCATCTCATGTTGGAAAACATTGTTAAATCATTTATTCCTCCCTTCATGTGTTATCTACACCGTGTTATGGCTTCACACTGTCTAGACACAGCAACACCAAACGTGTATTCCTCCCTTCCCCACAGATGTGTCAGTGAGAAGGACAAGAGTACGGCTGTTGGGGTATCAGCATTTGTGACGTCTTTACTCGGTAAGTACACATAAATAGTTGTATGCAATCTTACTAAACTAACCCAACCTTGACTGGACCATGAAAGGCCTGCTCAGGCCTGGGGAAGGGCACTTTCGCCCCTCCCTCCCTTCCTCCCCTCCCCTTCCCTCCTTTACCATGGAGATCAGCTCTAGAAGAAAAACCAGGAGAAACACCTCAAATTAGAAGAGATCCTAGGCGGATAGAATCAAGGGAATATTCATTTCATTTGGATATATATTTTATCTGCTGATAAGGGGGAAATACAACGAGGACTGTGTGAGCGGAAACACATCCTATAGCATGTGATGTGCCTCACGTGCGGCAGATCAGGGTTTACAGCTCAGAGCTGTAAAATCCTTACACCATTAATGCGCGAGGTACTATGACTTCGACGGAATAGGGCGAGCAGTGGCGAATGACTGCGCACACGAAGAGTACACAGGAAAGAGTAGGCTATGTGTTTCTTTAGAAACATTTATATCTAGATCTTTTTTTTCTTATTTCAGGTTGGACCCTTGGACCTGTGGTATTTGGTAAAATTATCGACTCATCGTGCGAATTATGGCACACTTCCTGCTCCAAACGAGGGGCATGCGCAATATACGACATTGCAGACATGAGAATAAAGATTCATGGCATAGCCCTTGGTGGTCGGTTTATAGGACTTCTGCTATTTATAGCAATTTTGGTGAGGTTACTATTGATCTCCAAAGGAAAACAGGAGAATGAGGGAAGTAAACGTTCTGCTCAAGATTGCAAGGAAGAAAAGAAGACAATGCCATCCGACACTGATAAAGGGGAAAATTTAGAACCAGTGAGAATTTCGTCACTATAGAAACTATATCATTAAATTTCAAATTGATTCGAAGTCGAAAAGTTTGATATGAAAATGGAATTTTATAAAATAGATCATTTTCGTGGAACGACCAAAAGATTGCAAATGAGCGTTCAGTGCTGACATGACTTCGGGTGCAGCAATTGATTGGGTGAAACAGGAAAACGGGAGACAATCCTCGCCATTCTATTGTCATTCCACTTGAGAATTAGAAACTCACGATAATCTTTGAACTATGTAGAAGGATGTGACTCTTGGATCTAAAGTTTAACCCCCTCTAGCCTGGGTTACCACGCTATATCATTGAGTCAAGCTCTACCAGAAAATGTGAAAAAATGAGATGGTCGCTTTGATGACGTCACAGCGACGTCATTTTCAAAAAGGCAATTTTTTTTGGGGGTCAGATTTGTTTATTTTTTAATGCTGTGTTTTCTTCGCAAAACTACATGAAAATTAGGAAAAATAATCTGTTGTGAAATAAAATAGTTTTTGCTCACTAATCCTCGCAGTAGAGCAGGAACTTTGAAAAAAAAATGAGGAAAAGATCACTTTTCTGGTACCTCACGTGACCCCCATCTCAAATTTCCCAATGATTCTCTGCTCGAGAGGTTACGCTCTCAGGCTCATTATAACACCGATATAATAAATTACCAAGTCACGGAGTGTCCGTTCTATTTTTTTGTCGTTTCAGAGATATGGTGAGAAATTTAATCTGTTTAATAATGTCATCACTCAGTTTATCCAGACTGGGTATTGGAGGAACAATCATTGTATATGCGTACATGTAAAATGGTCGTTGAATTTTCTTGTATTTGTGAGCAAATAAACAAATAGGAGAACAAGGCAGGTTCAATCTTAATAAATTAATATCCTGTAAAATATATGGTCTTGTTTCAGTTGAAACTGATGTTCAGAGAGCCCATGCCAGGAATATTAAATAGACTTTTATAATACGCTGTAGGCGCACTTGGTATAATATACTCGCATTCAGTCTCCATTTGCACTAAATTTCATTTCAAAGACTAGTTCATTTATCTACACTGTGTCATGGATCCACATTGTCTAGACACAGTAACACCAAAATATATCCGACCAAAATGCCACTACCTTTGATGCACCTTCCATACCCACGTAAATTACATCAAGA
Organism: Hanleya hanleyi; assembly: GCA_036873755.1. Lineage (NCBI taxonomy): Eukaryota > Metazoa > Mollusca > Polyplacophora > Lepidopleurida > Hanleyidae > Hanleya > Hanleya hanleyi. The sequence continues at coordinate 8,425 of JAVTVY010025600.1, forward strand.
TTGGTGAACGCTCGCGTGAATGCAAGATGTAAGACCCTGTAGCGATATTACCTTGTTAAGATTGTCGGCAGTACCCAATACGAAGCCAGAGTTAGCTAGTATATTGTGCAATTCCATATGTCAAGCGTTGCATCTTACTGAATAATCCCGGGTTCGAGTTTATCTCGCTGTCTTGGGTCCCTTCCATGCAATACCGCCAAAACCGAAATAACGTGTTAGAGAGTAGAGATGTTTTGCAGTATTACCTCCCTTTGACTATCAGAGACCGCAAACTACAGGTACAAACAAAAATTCTCAAATCTTTATCAAGCGTGACACTACAAAACATAAACTGCGACTTTTCAAGTCATTAATTTCATATCAAATCGGTTGAGATATAGCATGACAAATTTAAGCAAAAAAGCGGCAAATCCAGGTGCAGAGAATCGTACTCGATTCGAAGACGAAATATTGGCACGCCTTACCTATGGCTTTTTACCCCTCAGCCTATTAGGCTGCGGGGTTCTGTCGTCGGGAGGTACGTCCGGTCGGTCGTCCGGTCGTCAACAATAGAATTTGGGTACATTACAATGATTTTTTGTGGTTTTCATGGCAACGTGACACAATATGTCCATATGGCGATGTGAACGTGATAGAAGGTAAACCGTTTCAGCTAGGGACTTCAACTTTGGCATGCAGGATTGTTCGGTGGTCAACCACAAGCCTTTTGAATTTGGGTACGTTACAATGATTTTCTGTAGTTTCCATGGCAACGTCACGCAAAATGTCCATATGGCGATGTGAACACGATAAAAGCCAAACAGTTTCAGCTAGGGATTTCAAATGTGGCATGCAGGATTGTTGGGTGGTCATCAACAAGCCTATTGAATTTGGGTACATGGCGATGATTTTTGTGGTTCCCATGGCAACGTCACGCGAAATGTTCATATGACGATGTGAACGCGATAGAAGCCTAACCGTTGTAGCTAGAGATTTCAAATTTGCTTTGTAGCATTGTTGGGTAGTCAACCACAAGCCTATCGAAGTTGGGCGGCACATTGTGATGATTTTTGTGGTTTCCATGGCAACGTAACGCAAAATGTCCATATGGCGATGTGAACGCGATAGAAGCCAAACAGTCTCAGCTAGGGACTTCAAATTCAGAATTTGCTTGATCATAGATGGGAAGAGACATACAATCAACAGGTACACAGGGATATCATTATAGTCCTCAAATGCATCCAACATCCCACGCTGAATTTATCATATTTTAATCTTTACAAGCCACTGCTAAAGCATCTTCTGCATTCAAACAAATCTTTCAGGCTTTTGCATATGCATTTTCCATTCATTGTGTACCAATATACACTGACTAAAACTGTCTGACTGAGGGGTTGTTGCACCTTTTAGGTGCTGCCTCATGTTTGGAAACGAAGTGGGTTACGAGGTTACTATGATATTATGAGATTAACCATATGAGTAACATATACAAAATAACCACGACGTGACCCGACTCAAAGATTGTTGTATAGGAAATCATTATCATGAGATGAAATATATCGTTATTAGTCTCTTTATTACTTGAGGCGTGGGAATTGATATATTATCTCTGTCACCTTGTTAAATTTTCACTAAAATGTGATTATGGGCATTGTATCAATATATTTTATGCTAGACATTACGGTACACTATCCTACATTTGTGGTAATTTCTATTTCTATATTTGAGAGTTGTTGTTGTTGTTTTTACAAATGAATGGAAGAAATTTCTATTTCTATATTTAAGAGTTTTTTTGTTTTTGTTTTTAAATGAATAAAAAAGTCTTAAGAATTTCAATATATCTATCGAATGCTAATGATGACTATTGTCAAATTGTGTATGTTTCTTTCGTTACAATTTTACAATAAAGAGATATTTTCATGAAAGCATCCGTCGTTGATCAGCTATTTCTTTTGTTTGACAGATCATGAGATAAAAATTATGACAAAAGTATAGTGTGCAAATTGGGCCTCACCATCTTCCTTGTCCTTCTGTCTCCGAACCCCTATTTTTACACTACTGACGCATACAGATGCTATCAAGAAAATGCAACATCTTGGAATCAGACTAACAGAGCCGATCTAATGCAGCCACTTTATAGTGCTGTCTCACTGAAATATCATGCCGTAGGCAGACATGACACCCCACTCAATCACATTATATGGACACCGAGCGAACCAGTCCTTGTTCTATCCTCTTAATTCTGAGCGTAACCGAGGAAGCAACAAGTTCCATTTTACAAGTCTTTGGCATGGCCCGGCCTGAGATTGAACCCAGTACCTACCGCTCACGAGATTACATTATTGGCAGGCCAATGCAGAGCTTATTTGTGCAGTGACCGTGAGCTGATCAGCTACTGGTTCGTCTATTTTCCCTTTGCTCTATCTTTTATTATAGAACATTTTGGACAGTGGTCGCTGACATATTTTCATGTAATATTTGTCAAATAATACATTATTCTAAAGCATAAGGACACTTGCTCTGAATAATAAAATTATGTCATTTATTACTGTTCAAAGTAATCTCACAGGTTAAACATGTTAATAGATGCGGCAAGCGAAAATGTACGAGCCCGTAGCTGATCAGCTGATATTACGGGTCACTGCACGACAGGCTCTTCTTTGTCGTCTCAATAATGTGCGAAAGGCGGATTCCATTATACCTTACCAGATAACCGGTTCGGGGCGGAGTGAGTGATGTCACATAAGTTATATAATGACGAGCTCATTTCTACTTCCCAGTCGTGGACGTAGCTTGGAAGAGATAATCAATATGTATCGTATGCTCTTCCCATTACAAAATTGAATTGAATTTATTCACCAACCAAGGTATAAGGGATACAATACAGCAAATTATACCCAAATAGATAACACAGAAATAATTAGAAAATAAAGTCTGATCGGCGGGAGAAAACCCCAAGGGACTTGTAATATCCCAACTAAATTTTAAAGGTATATAAACATGGACATCCAGAAATATGTGTGTGATTAGCAATAAATAAGGTGTAATCTAAGATTTACACTTAAGAGGTGATTAAGGGATTATACCGAGTGAATACTGAATAGAAGCGTAATGGGAGATAAGCTGCAGAGTTATACATTCAACAAATATTTTTTAACTTGAATTTAAACAGAGACATTGAAGTGCATACTTGGAGATACTTCTATGTCATTGGAATAAAATGACTGAGGTTTCTTTCACGGTCATTATGTATAATCATTAATTTTGCACAGTTACCAGCTACTTATTATAATAAGAACACTTGTTCCAAGTCTTTGCCTGCCAACAGCTGGCGAATTTTGGGATCGTCCCACCTGTAGATATCTGCCTCCCGCAAACTGCAGGTATTCCCTGCCCTGCTAGCGCAGCACGTTTTCCGGGGCGATAATCATCTTGCAAACAAATGTCAATATCTTCTTCACGAAATATCACCGCGCACTGTGCTTTCAAGATCAGTTAGTACGTTAGAAATAAATAATTTATATCCATTTTTTACCCCTCGGCCATTTTGGCCTCGGGGTATTGTCGTCGCCATGTACGTCCGTCCGTACGTCCGTCCGTCCGTCCGTCCGTTACCGCATTTTAGGCAAAACCGCTTGAGACACAACCACCAAATTTGCAACACTTATTTATATAGTGCTAAGTCAGACGCCTATCCAAAATGGCTTCCCTCGGCCCATATTTTACAGAGTTCTGCCCCTTTACAGATTTTTTAATTTCTATTCCTGTCCTATATGCCTGAATGTAATCAACTATATCTGCAGAACTGTGTTCAGTATAGCTTCTATATTTTGGAAACTTGTTTATATTGTTGTATTCTACAAGCCAACAAAGGTTACTCGCCTCGGCTTATGGAGTTATGCCCCTTTCGGATGTAATAATCTTCGATTTTGTTAGTTGTAGCTGAATGTACAAGTTATATCTGCAGATCCGTGTTCGGTACAGCTTATTCGTCTTGGTTCTTATTTCACAGAGTGCTAAGTCAGACGCCAATCGAAAGTGGCACCCCTCGGCCCATACTTTACAGAGTTATGCCCCTTTACAGATATATTAATTTCTATTTCTGTCCTATATCCCTGAATGTAACCAACTATATCTGCAGAACTGTGTTCGATATAGCTACTATATTTTGGAAACTTATTTATATTCCTGTATTCTACAAGCCAACAACGGATTACTCGCCTCGGCTTATGGAGTTATGCCCCATTCGGATGTAATAATCTCCGATTTTGCTATCTGTAGTTGAATGTACAAGTTATATCTGCAGATCCGTGTTCGGTACAGCTTATTCGTCTCGGTTCTTATTTTACAATAGTGCTAAGTCAGACGACTATCGAAAGTGGCGCCCCTCTGCCCATACTTTACAGAGTTATGCCCCTTTACTGATATATTAATTTCTATTTCTGTCCTATATGCCTGAATGTAACCAACTAAATCTGCAGAACTGTGTTCGGTATAGCTACTATATTTTGGAAACTTATTGTTGTATTCTACTAGCCAACAAAGGATTACTCGCATTTGCTTATGGAGTTATGCCCCTTTCGGATGTAATAATCTCCGATTTTGTTATCTGTAGCTGAATGTACAAGTTATATCTGCAGATCCGTGTTCAGTACAGCTTATTTGTCTCGATTCTTATTTTACAGAGTGCTTAGTCAGACGCCTGTCGAAAGTGGCACCCATCGACCCATATTTTACAAAGTTATGCCCCTTTACAGATATATAATTTTTCTATTTCTGTCCTATATGCCTGAATGTAACCATCTACCGGTATATCCTAATCATCCCACATAGAACTATCTCTTCCCCAATTCACACTACACATGGGTCTCAATCACTTGGGGAAAGCCGAGGGGTTTTGATTAGATCAATCTCATGTTTTTCAGGGTGACGCTTTCTTGGTAAAGCACAAATATGCTGGATGGGTCAGTCGCACGGGACTAACGCATTGTATATAATTCGTTGGTTACTGTGATAGAACAGCTCGGTTAGATCACACTAGAATATGACGGGGTTTCATGCATGACCACTCTGACCTGTGGTAACTATAGGTGCCTTATTCTATCGTAATCCAGCCTGAATGTTTTATCATAGGCTACGATGAATTAAATTATTATGTGGCTGATAAGTTGGATATTACCATTAGCGACGAGTCTTCTTTAGCTAAAATTCAAAGTAGACCTAATGACGAGGAATTGAAATATCCAGTGTACAAACAAGCCGAGATTTCTGTTTGCACCTATGATAATTATTCTCGTGCCTACCCCTTGCTCACCTCCCTTATGCGTAAGTAGTATATAGGGTCTATACAGGTTAATTTCCCTATCCCTTTAACATGGGAGCCTGATTTCCCTCCACACGTGACCTTTGACCCCTATGACTGAGCGTGCAGGATGACGTCAGGGTGACGAGGGGAACGGGATTTCCCGAGGGTTGGGAATAAGAGTGTTTTCACGAATGAAGTAGGTCAACCGGAAGTGACGCCATCAAAACCGGAAATAGCCTTTATCTCGTGAATGGCAGGGGCTAGAGATATGGGATTTCGACTAATGGATACTTTACAGCGAAAGTGTGATCATATCACTGACAGCATCTGGGATTATCAGTAAGTAGGGTTATACCTGGGTTATTTCTTATTTGCGAGAAGCTAACGCTTAATAAACGGGAGATGATGCTGAATACGGTAATGTGTTGGCTGGGCTGATACAACATCGGTTTCATTAGAGTTCGATACTTTCCAAGGAATTACGGCATAAACTACGCCAAATTCGTTCCCTGTGCATGTAGTAGTATATTTCTTACTATCGGACTAAATACCGTCAGTCTATTAAAATGGTGAGAACAGACTAGCCAACCGAGCCTCATACCTTATTACGGTATACCTGCCCATTCTGCAGCGAACTACCAGGTAAGGTATTAAAATGCTGAGGGAAGGGGGGCTAATCTACAGAGCTCGAATACGCGAGTTAAAGACTCGGTTCCTCGAGTCGTGTAACAGATCAACAGACATGAAAGACGTGAACAACAACAACAGATAATGTACATATCGATGTTTTAGTCATGAAAACTTCACCTACATACAACACTGACAGACGGGGCTGTAGAACACATAGTTAGACACGGTGTCGTCGATCACTGTACGAGGAATGGCAGAAGTTACAAAGCTAAAACGATGATCCACATATATAAGAGGTCCAACCACTCACATTGTAGTGCGGCCATTGTACCAGAGACTATTCAGTTTACAGCACGAACAGTTTACCGAGGGTATCGCAAATCTAGAATAGCATACAGGGACGCTAAATTAAACGTTGATTCTTCTTTCTCGGTGTATTGAACAAACATGGCGATAGTTGTAATTTTCAATTTTTGTTTTAGGTGGATACATGTCTCATTGCCACAGTAAGGTATTAGCGCAGTTGACGTGTATTTGCCGGCACGTTGTACTCGCGAGTCGTATAATGAAAAAAAGGGAACAAACAACGTGTTTACTGAGCACAATTATAATCTTAACAGTTGTTCATGCAGTTGTGGAACATGTTAAATGAATATTCGTATGGTACTTATCGAGAAAACAAAAAACGTTAACCGGCCGGTTACAAATACGTATATCGGCGTGATGTCTGATTCAACATTCAATGTTCAGTCGTGGTCATTCAAGAATTTTCGAGTTCATAATCGACCTATTCCGTATGACAGTTAGCGCCGATTTTAAATGTGTATGAAATAAAAGAAATTTAAATACAACAAGGTGTTTTGTCAGAGAGAAGCGGTCGACAGGTCTCAGTGATGTCGAAAAGACACCATATGTTCTTTACATATAATACTAATCACTGACCATCATTCTTCATCCAAATCCTCGAGTCGTTTTCCAGAGTATATATCTCACACAATAATCGTGGTTGTTCATAGGGAGAGAGAACACATGCTATCCACACCACTGCGTTAAGCGGAATTAGACAAAAGTTACGAGACAGAGATCGTTCACGTTAAAAGGGTTCTTTCAAACGTGTCTTTCATGTACAATGGTTCAATAAGACCTCCATAGAAATATTTTTGTTATTAAGACCTACTCGTGCTGTTGAATTTTCGTATTTTAATAATACGGCTGTGTTCGTCTACTAGCTTGTGAGGCATCTCATAACTCGTTAATGCTTCTAAGTGTATTAAGTTGAAAATGCACAAATAAGTTATGCAGCAAGTCTTGTACGTGCGAGCTCCATTATGAGAACATTACGTGAAAGAATATTGTAAGTATTCCAGTAACTAAAATATTTATTTAATAGGCCTGAATAATACCAGCCCTCTGTGAGTATGTTTGCTTGTGGGGATCACCATGATAGTGTTACTATTTATACATATAAGTGTACATACCAGGTTTTCGGAAGATTGAACATTTTAATACAAGAAAAAACAACCCCTTTAAGTCTCTAGAGCGGGCACGGCACTGAAATATCTCCTCGTTTCCAAGCTGATGGTAAGAAACTTTTTTTCACCGTGTCTTGTCAGTTATGTCTACATAATTTACTGTTTAATACAGCTGTATGCCTTATGATATCCACTTGCACTATACATGTGTTCAAGTATAACCTATAGTCAATGTGAACTGTAGCCCGTGAAGTTACCGGCTCCAGAAAGTCACAGTTATTTCGTCACAATGCCATCGGTTATTTCGATACGGCACGGGTTTTCCCAACAGCTTTGTTGATTTCGTCACAATGTCATCGGTTATTTCGATACGGCACGGGTTTTCCCAACAGCTTTGTTGAAGTACATGATGTCTCCATGACATGTTTTTTTCCAAACTTCCAGTCTATCAACCAATCGCTGACAGATTTCATTCGTCTATACACCAATTCGAATATTGCTGCAGCCATAATACCTTGTCATCTCGGTGCCAGAAGACGTGTTTGGCAGTTTCAGCATAACAAAGGTATGTATATTTCACTGCTTGAAAATAACTTGGCTTGAGTTCCTATACATCTTAGACACTTTGGGTAAATTTTTTGTAAATTCATTCTGTACGTTCAATATTGGCTCATCGTGGAAAGTGTAGATTACCCACGGCCAGGTTTGTCCAGAAAATATGATAAGGACTATTGATGAAACATTACCGTATTAACAGCTTGTATGTTTGCGCCGGAACTGTTATCTATGAAATGAATGGATTTCAAATCAACCACATGCTGTTCATGTAGTCAGTATGATATAATTCATCACGACAAACTAATCGACAATAAGAATGAAACTACTCATCGATTTCACCATTAACCTACAGTAAACACGTTTCAATCTTGGCTGGCTGATGAGGCCTCAACACCAAGACATTATTGTTCACCCTTTGTTGATGCAGTCTTCAACGTGAAGTTCACCCATACAGATTTTATATAAGAAACATATGGGAACGTTCGAATTATTTCTTTACCCCCGGTGCTATGACACACTTATGCCTACATCTGGCATGATCTAGTTTTAATATAGACGTGGAAAATCCACATGAGGTATTTCGGTCCGACAGATGTTTGTTTTTAAAACGACCATATATATCGGCATTATGAAGTTCGCATGTTTCGGGAAAGCAATAAATACACGAGTTCATAATTGTTTACATATTGTAGAGTATTTAACGTTCAAATTTATCGATAGTTCGATATAATCCTATTCGTTACAAGGGCTGGTAGTAGGGATAACCTTACACATTTTTTCTCGGAACGGTAAACAGCGCTGTCGGGGTATACCGTGAGCAATAGCAACCAAACCAAACCACGTGTGTATATATGTGCGCACAGAGAACCCACACCCGAAAATTTGTTTTCCACGTGTTGTCTTATATTCAATAGGAGTGATAACAAACAGTGGGCTGCTGAGGATAAGTTTTTTAGAGAAAGGTCCTCATGTCGTATGTCAGTCGAGTTTTCCTAAACAATTTTCGCTCATATATTTGAGATGAAGTTCCACAATTTAAAGAGAGTACATCAGTTCAACTTATGCGTTAAACAGTTATGTGTGTTAAGTTTTAACTATCCGAAACATTCCGCATCATGTTTTACAAGAAAACCCCATTTAATGCCAGTCACGTCAGAGCCATCACTCGGAGGATAGTACTGGATAAGGTTCACAATTCCAAATTATTCGTATTTCATGCGGTTTTGTAAAACTATTTGTTGAAACACTTCATTTGGTTTATATTGTTATATATAACTTTTTAATTTAATTATGCATTACTTGCACAGTTTTATACATCGAATCTGTGCGAATTCCCTTTTTTCTTTTTTCTTTTCTGTTTTATTTTTTGTTTGTTTTGTTTTAGTTTTAGTTTCGAAAAATCAACATTTTGTCATGACAATATGTTTAAATCTTCGATTGGTAATTCCATATTATTCGCTAATGGTATCTAATAACTCCTACTCGAAATCAGTTTCGGTTATTGCTGTTCTCTGTTTTAACGTGATAAGCCTGTTTCATCTCGATAGATCAGAACGGTTTGAAATTTTTTAAGACCTGAATTGGACTTTGACAGTTTTTGTACAGCTTTAATCTGCAATAACAATGTCCGGTATAATTCTTGTCCTACCATATATGATCGTTCCATTGCTACAAATTTACCAGAAGACTATTCTGCGAAGTCATATGACGCAGTCAGTATGTCGGCACCTCTTCCCACTTCCATTATATGTGTTGTAATGTCATTCAAACTGTTTTATTGTTCCTGTCAGTTTTGTATCGGGAAAGAGTTTTCTGCAAAGTTTTCTTCGTTCAACATATCCCCTTCACAGTTTCTTGTTTTCTATTTCTTCAACGCTAGCCACCAAATAAAAATGTTTTGTTTGAACAAATCACAATATTGGTTATGTACAATTATAAATCACTTGGTAAAAGTTGTTTATTTCAATACACACTTTCATTACTTGTTACAATCTTATTATCAGGAACTATATTTGTCTAGTACATTCACACTCGAAAACTCTTAGTAGGTTTGGTACATTTTTTTTTATCAAGATGTGGTAGTACTAGTGTTTGATTTAGCCAAAGACAGAGTTAGTATTTTGTTTCTCTATATCAAAACAATTCATTGTTTTGAACAAGTTTGGATGGATTTTAATGAATTTTGTGTGGACATTTTGATTTGGGAGTATTTTTGTCTGAGCTCAAGTTTCAAAATATGTGGTTTGAGTACCAGGGCATTGTTTTATTCAGTTAGATGAACACATTTTTAAGTATGTTTTGGTTTTATTAATCATTTCAAGTTGTATTTTGTGCTCGGAGGTTAATCTGGTCCAAATTGTCTTGTTCAAACATAAGAAGTTGAGTGAATTGAAACTTTCCAATCTGCCGAGTAATCGTGTTTGTTGATTCTGACTGACTTCAGTGAATTTGTAGTGTCCAAACTTGAATATTCATCGTCAAACAAACATGCAACCTTTCTAGTATAGCAGTGACGGTCATGTTTATTTCGCCTACATTGCATATTAAAACCGTGTGTAACTGTGCTTCTCGGGGAATGATTTTTTTATTCATACATGTACATTAATACAGTAAGCTAAACAGTGTGGAAAATATTGTCTGGCTGCCTGTTCCACACAGATAAGCAAGAGCTAGAGAACCGTATTTATACGTTCCCCAGGAGAAAATACTAAGTGTAGAACGTTAATCCGACTAAACGCTCCAAAGCTACAGATGATTTTGGGATGTAGCCTAACATTGTCCTGCTAACATATGATGTCGTTCAGTTTGACTTGCCATAAAGGATAGGTCGTGCCGGCCACGTCACCCCACACATGTTTCCTCAAACTTTTACTACAGGTGACGCATAGCCACTTATACATATCTAAGTTTCCACTGTGATATATCTGTAAAAAAATATCATCTAACATTAGGGTCACCCAATCTTCTCTTCCGGTATTTCCAAACGTCTCCAGTTTCTATCCACTCAAGATTCATATTATCCTTTCTGCATTGCTTATACACAAGTAGAATCAGTTTCCATTTTTTTTTCAATGGCATATCCCAGTGTTTCCCCCCTGGTTTGTCCAATGTACATTTTCACCAATCCACAGAAATGTTATATAATGGTGGGTAAATTCATCCAGTATCTCTCTCGTTTTACCATATCCCAGTACTTCTCCCTATCATTGCAATATTACAACGCCAAAGACGCGGCACAATGCAAGAATTAATTCCAATATACTTTCAGAGTTTCACTCTGCAAGTTGTAGTCACCAGCGGTGAACGGCATATTTATATAGATTGTACATTTAAATCCCAGCTGTAAATAACCTGTAAACCCCGAAACATACATATCTATATTCGTTTTGAGCTTTTGCCGTTTAATGACTTATTAAGCTCTATCCGGCCATTGGAAAGAGTCAGAGATTATTATGACAGTCAACCAATCAAAATGCAGATTTTTCTTTCAACGTTGTACATAAAAGCATATTACCCGTACTTCATACCATTTCACAACACGCTCTCCAACAGGAACGACGTATGTATTCTCTCTCTTCTAGATATTAACATCGGTTGGCACAGCGTTGGTAAGATATACGCTTTTTGACTGTTGTAGGTATCATTGCTATTACGAGAGGCCAGATTGAAGATCGTATATTCTTCGGGTAACGGAGGTGGTAAGTATCTCTTTGTATAACCAATTAGAACATAGATGATGAAGTTCAACCATTGAACATACGATTGTCAGAGAACGAATGACAAGGGCAATACTTAGCAAATCAAACATTCGTGCCCTGTTTGTATACCCATAAGAGCTAGGCATATGAGATAGTCAGAGATTAGTATGTCAGTCAACTAAACAAAATGCAGAATTTATGTTACACATTCACATAAAAAGATATTACCGTTATTTCAAACCGTTTCACACCACACTCTTGAAAAGGAACGACGTCTAGCTATTAACATCGATTGACAAAGCGTTTATGAGATTGCCAAATATACTTGTTTTGTTTTCCTTTTGTAGATTTCCTTGTTATTACGAGAGGGCAGATTTAAGACCCAATAGTGCGCCGTATATTCTTCGGATAACGCTAGTGGTAAGGATCTCCTTGTATAACCAGTTAGGACATACTATTGAACATACGATTGTCAGACAAAGAATGCCACCAAAAATAGGTAAGCCAATCAAAATTCGTGTACGGGGGGGGGGGGTTGCAGATACATAGGTTAGACATATACTATGATTGTCTTTTTGAATTTGGTGCTAATACTGTTATATGGAAAATGGAGTAGGTTTTTGGATTATGGACGCGGATATTCTCTAATGGACGACGGCTAGATTATGAATGACGGACTAGACGCTTGTAATATGCTGTTCAACTCATTTCACATTAGTTCTTCAACGAGGAAAGACGCGCTTACATTGTCGCTCCGTCTACTGCATTACAACTACCATACTTATATATATATATTTTTTTTAGACAAGTCTGTAAGATCAAGAGACCTGCTCAATACATAAGAGGGCAACGGAAGTGGTAAGTGTTTTATTGTATATAAAGCTTGGACTCGAACAGTTTATATGAAGCGAATCATTCGCCAATAGACAAGGACGACTAGAACATAAAGTCGGATGTCCGTCCTTTCAATACTACGAGTGACAGACAGCCATTGAGATTAAAGCTAGCGTTACAGGTCCACCAAATCATCGTTGTACGTAAAAAGGGTAAACGTATCCAGTTCAATTCATTCCATCCCAGGTCGTTGACGAAGAAAGATACGTGCTCTCTCCGTTTCCTATTGTAATACACTTTAGAAGGTTGGATTTACAGCAATACATTTGTTTTGCAGGCCAGCCTGAAATATCTCGATACCTGCCTAATACGCACCCCCGACAGTTTGTCTAAGGAGGTCGGACTGTTCCACAGATTGAACTGGAAACATCTCCTGTACGGTAAGTGGTTCAAGTTTTCCAACAGTTCTATGCATTCATACAACCAATGAAATCAAGGATAAGAATTGACCAATGAAAACGCTGAAACGCTAAGTTTATGTCCGATCAAAATTCTCGTAACAAACAGACGATGAACTAAAGAGAATGCGGGATCCATGGCCCAAATGTCTAAATAAGGGCCGTTATATTCATTTCAGATCATTTCATCCCTGGACGTTGACGTGGAACGACGTAGCTGAAAACATCACCATGGAAAGTACTTACTCCTGCGATATGTGCGATGCCAGCTTCCCCAAGCCGAGTCTTTTGCTAAAACATAAGAGGACGGTGCATTCGCTAAGCGCATTTACTTGTCGTGTCTGTGGGAAGACGTTTGGCAGGAAAGACAATCTCGACCGTCATCTGACCAGACATACAAGCGGTGAACAGCATGACTGTCCTACCTGTGGGAAAGTGTTCAATCGTCCCGATAGTCTCCGACGTCATCTTGTACAGCACGGAGGTAGCAAGCGAACAGCTGAGCGCGGCCCTGACGAGCAGACCAAACGACCGCGTCTGGACAATCCCAAAGATTTCTACGAGATCAAGAAAATCAAGGAAAAGTATATGACCAAGTTCAAGACGTCAGCAACAGACTTTCGTGTCACGTTTAGAGACATCGAAGTAGATGGCTTACCCAATATCTTGGCTACACTGCGAAAAATCTTCGCTTCAATCATGGACGATTTAACAGTACACATGGCGTCCCAAGACTTGGTCCAGCTCGTGGTACAGTGCCCGGAGTTGGACTATCCTATTGTGCTACCGTTCCTACGACAAAGCGATCTTACGGTGGACCACTTTCTGTCCGAAATCGAAAAAGTGCTCCAGTCCTACGAAGAATTCGTCCTAGACAGCAGTTTGGAGATTCAAGTTACTCATGTGGCTATGCCTTCGGGTGGGAAGGGTAAAAAGAGCAAATATGTCGTTTTGGATAAATTTCTGAAGGACAAACGGTGTATCATACGAATACAAAACAGAGACAGTCTTTGCTGCGCTCGCGCTATTGTCACGGCCAAAGCAAAACTGGATAAGCACGAGGAATGGGAAGCCATTCGTCATGGCTATTCTATTCAACGTGATCTGGCGAGAGCCCTACATAGGGACGCGAACGTTCCAGAGGGAAAGTGTGGAATACATCAGATGAAACTGTTCCAGTCCGTGCTACCGGGGTATCAATTGAATGTCGTATCTAAGGACCATTTCAACGCCATCATTTATTCGGGACCCGAGGCCGAGAAACACATTTGGTTGTACCATCGTGACGGACACTATGACGTCATCACGTCAATGCCAGCGTTTCTGAATCGTTCGTACTTCTGCCTTCAATGTCACAAAGGCTGAACCTTAACACGAAGGAAGTACATGTATGCAACAAAGTGTGTGGCTGTTGTTTCAAGATCCACGAAAATGGGCAAGACGATGCCTGGATAAATTGCTCAGACTGCCATCGGTATTTCAAAGGACAGACGTGTTTCGATAACCATAAACGGGAAACGGATCACGGGAATTCCACCTGCAAAACCCATTACCGATGTTTGGAGTGTCATAAGGTCATTAAGAAGTTGAAGCGTAAAGACGCTCACCGTTGTGGGGAAACATTCTGCCAGACGTGTCGTGAGAACGTTCTGCAGGATCATCGTTGCTTCATGAAACGGAAATACTTGTACGACGTCCATAAGAGAAAGACTGATTCTGACGAGTTTAAGGACGCGGCCTATGCCGAGAGTGATAGTGATGATGATGACGTCCTGACCTATATCTTTTACGACTTTGAGTGTACACAAGACGATGGTCTTCACGTACCGAACCTGTGCGTCGTCCACAAGGTATGCGAACTTTGCCTGGGCAGGAATGAATGCGGTCACTGCGGAGAGAGAGAACATGTCTTCGCAGGACCAAGCACGCAGTCTGACTTCTGTCAATGGCTGTTCTCGGGAGAAAACTCGGGAGCGATTTGTATCGCGCATAATTTCCGCGGTTACGACTCTTATTTTGTACTGTCGTATTTGTATGACAATGCCTTTTTACCGAAGGTTATTTTCAATGGCGCAAAAGTGATGTCGATCCAGGTCTCTGCGTGTGATATGACATTCATCGACTCCATGAATTTCCTCTCGATGGCATTGAGTAAACTTCCAGCGACCTTCGGCATCAAGGAATTAGCGAAAGGGCATTTTCCCCACCTCTATAACTCCGCTGTCAATCAGGATGCTCATCTGTCACATTTACCGGACGCCAAATACTACGGTCCAGACGCCATGAAACCCAAAGATAGAGCCAAATTTTACCAATGGTATGAAAAGCACCGGGATGAAGCCTTTCATCTACAACAGGAACTGCTAAAATACTGTAAATCCGATGTACAAATTTTACAGGAGTCTTGCTTACGGTTCAGAGACCTGTTTATGTCCATGACGTCTTCGGCTGGCCCAGGTATCGATCCGTTCAAACGCTGTACTACTATCGCTTCCGCGTGCAATTTAGTGTTCAGGACCCAGTTCATACAGCCGAACACTATAGGCATCATTCCACCCCACGGCTACCATCCAGAACAGAAACAGTCCGTCGTGGCTCTCCAATGGTTGAAGTACCTGAGTAAGACTGAAAGTGTGACAATCCAGCACGCCAAGAACGGGAAAGAATTTAAAATCGGTCGATATCCTGTGGACGGGTACTATGAAACACCGACGGAGAAAGTCGTGCTGCAATTCGAGGGATGTTTTTGGCACGGTTGCCCGAAATGTTTTGCCAGAGATACCGTCAATCCCTTCAATGGCAAAACCATGGATGAACTCTACCAATCCACCATGGACAAGAAAACGTACATGGAAAGTCTGGGTTACGTTTACGTCCAGAAATGGGGATGTAAATGGGAGAGGGAGAAGCAAGGCAACAAAGACATCCAGACCTTCGTCGAACGCCTAGTAATGGTGACACCGTTAGAACCTAGATCGGCTTTCTATGGTGGGCGCACGGAAACGTTTAAGTTGTACAAAAAGGCTGAACCGGGTCAGAAAATCAAATACGTAGACTATACCTCGTTGTACCCGTTCGTGAACAAGACGCAAAAATACCCGGTTGGTCATCCGAAGATCATCACGGAGAACTTTCCACCTCTGGAGAGTTATGAAGGTCTGATCAAGTGCAAGGTTCTGCCACCTCGTGGTCTATACCTGCCCGTCCTTCCCTGTAAAATGAACGGGAAGCTGTTGTTCCCGCTGTGTCGAACCTGTGCTGAGCATAAACAGCAATCATGTGAACACGAACAGGAAGAGAGGGCTTTTACGGGAACGTGGGTCACGAACGAGGTCAAGGCTGCTGTACAGAAAGGATATCAAATCCTGAAAATCTACGAAGTCTGGCAATTTGACGAAACCGCGCAGTACAATCCCATCACCAAGGAAGGGGGCTTATTCACATCCTACATCAGCGCTTTCCTCAAAGTGAAACAGGAAGCGAGCGACTGGCCGTACTGGTGTTCAACCGAAGATCTGAAATGCCAATATATCGACGACTATTTCCGCAAAGAGGGTGTTCGATTGGATCGGGACCGTATCGAGAAGAATCCGGGGCTGCGGGCCTTAGCAAAACTCATGTTAAACAGGTACGTCAATCTTACAACGTAAATGATTATTGATTGCTAGACATGTATATAAATCTAATGTATCATTTCGGTTCAGAAAACAGATCTAAGTCTCACAGTAAGGGGAAGGACTGCAGAGTACGTGATACTGAATAAGGCATGGTTCAAAATCCTAGATACAATATATCTAATTTATAATCAACGTTTCCCATGATCATCAAAATAGTTTACGTTTGTCTTACACTACTTCTTCCTTTATATCGTAGCTTTTGGGGCAAGTTTGGTCAGCGCTCTAATCTCCCACAGACCACATATATCGACGATCCCTGCGTCTACTTCGACCTCTTGACCAGCGACAAGCAAAAAGTGAAAAGTGTGCGGTTCGTCAACGACAGCGTTGTAGAAGTCCAGTGGCAGTACGAAGAGGATTTTATCGAGCCATCGGCCCGAACCAACGTAGTGCTCGCTGCTTACACGACTGCGCATGCGCGTTTAAAGCTGTACGAACTGTTGGAATCTGTGGGGAGTGACCGAGTCCTGTACGCGGACACTGATTCGGCCCTGTACACGGTCAAAGATGGTGAGGAAGAACCACCCTTAGGCGTCTTTCTCGGAGAACTCACCGATGAACTGAACGGCAACCATATAGAGACATTCGCGTCAGCGGGACCAAAAAACTACGCGTTCAAGCTAGCGAAGCCGGATGATGACGGGAATAAAACGCACTGTAAAATCCGGGGAATAACCTTGAACTATAAGAACTCATTAGACATTCATTTCGATACAGTATCGAACATAGTTCGTGGTATCGGACCATCCAAAGTCACAGTCACGGACACGCATAAAATATGCAGAGAGAAATCAACCTCATCCATTGTGACCAAAGAGATGTCCAAAGATTATAGGGTTGTCTTTGACAAACGTGTAATCGTTCCCGGCTACGATACCGTACCTTATGGATTTTAAACGGCTCTGATCTAACAATACATGTCACTGCCAAACAGTCACTTGGCACCGAGATTTAGTGGTGTTATTGCTGCAGCAATATTCGAATTGGTGTATAGACGAATGAAATCTGACAGCGATTGGTTGGCAGACTGGAAGTCTGGAAAAAATATGTCGTGGAGACATGGTGAACTTTAACAAAGCTGTTGGGAAAACCCGTGCCGTATCGAAATAACCGATGACATTGTGACGAAATCAACAAAGCTGTTGGGAAAACCCGTGCCGTATCGAAATAACCGATGACATTGTGACGAAATCAACAAAGCTGTTGGGAAAACCCGTGCCGTATCGAAATAACCGATGGCATTGTGACGAAATAACTGTGACTTTCTGGAGCCGGTAACTTCACGGGCTACAGTTCACATTGACTATAGGTTATACTTGAACACATGTATAGTGCAAGTGGATATCATAAGGCATACAGCTGTATTAAACAGTAAATTATGTAGACATAACTGACAAGACACGGTGAAAAAAAGTTTCTTACCATCAGCTTGGAAACGAGGAGATATTTCAGTGCCGTGCCCGCTCTAGAGACTTAAAGGGGTTGTTTTTTCTTGTATTAAAATGTTCAATCTTCCGAAAACCTGGTATGTACACTTATATGTATAATAGTAACACTATCATGGTGATCCCCACAAGCAAACATACTCACAGAGGGCTGGTATTATTCAGGCCTATTAAATAAATATTTTAGTTACTGGAATACTTACAATATTCTTTCACGTAATGTTCTCATAATGGAGCTCGCACGTACAAGACTTGCTGCATAACTTATTTGTGCGTTTTCAACTTAATACACTTAGAAGCATTAACGAGTTATGAGATGCCCCACAAGCTAGTAGACGAACACAGCCGTATTATTAAGATACGAAAATTCAACAGCACGAGTAGGTCTTAATAACAAAAATATTTCTATGAAGGTCTTATTGAACCATTGTACATGAAAGACACGTTTGAAAGAACCCTTTTAACGTGAACGATCTCTGTCTCGTAACTTTTGTCTAATTCCGCTTAACGCAGTGGTGTGAATAGCATGTGTTCTCTCTCCCTATGAACAACCACGATTATTGTGTGAGATATATACTCTGGAAAACGACTCGAGGATTTGGATGAAGAATGATGGTCAGTGATTAGTATTATATGTAAAGAACATATGGTGTCTTTTCGACATCAATGAGACCTGTCGACCGCTTCTCTCTGACAAAACACCTTGTTGTATTTAAATTTCTTTTATTTCATACACATTTAAAATCGGTGCTTACTGTCATACGGAATAGGTCGATTATGAACTCGAAAATTCTTGAATGACCACGACTGAACATTGAATGTTGAATCAGACATCACGCCGATATACGTATTTGTAACCGGCCGGTTAACGTTTTTTGTTTTCTCGATAAGTACCATACGAATATTCATTTAACATGTTCCACAACTGCATGAACAACTGTTAAGATTATAATTGTGCTCAGTAAACACGTTGTTTGTTCCCTTTTTTTCATTATACGACTCGCGAGTACAACGTGCCGGCAAATACACGTCAACTGCGCTAATACCTTACTGTGGCAATGAGACATGTATCCACCTAAAACATTGAAAATTACAACTATCGCCATGTTTGTTCAATACACCGAGAAAGAAGAATCAACGTTTAATTTAGCGTCCCTGTATGCTATTCTAGATTTGCGATACCCTCGGTAAACTGTTCGTGCTGTAAACTGAATAGTCTCTGGTACAATGGCCGCACTACAATGTGAGTGGTTGGACCTCTTATATATGTGGATCATCGTTTTAGCTTTGTAACTTCTGCCATTCCTCGTACAGTGATCGACGACACCGTGTCTAACTATGTGTTCTACAGCCCCGTCTGTCAGTGTTGTATGTAGGTGAAGTTTTCATGACTAAAACATCGATATGTACATTATCTGTTGTTGTTGTTCACGTCTTTCATGTCTGTTGATCTGTTACACGACTCGAGGAACCGAGTCTTTAACTCGCGTATTCGAGCTCTGTAGATTAGCCCCCCTTCCCTCAGCATTTTAATACCTTACCTGGTAGTTCGCTGCAGAATGGTCAGGTATACCGTAATAAGGTATGAGGCTCGGTTGGCTAGTCTGTTCTCACCATTTTAATAGACTGACGGTATTTAGTCCGATAGTAAGAAATAGACTACTACATGCACAGGGAACGAATTTGGCGTAGTTTATGCCGTAATTCCTTGGAAAGTATCGAACTCTAATGAAACCGATGTTGTATCAGCCCAGCCAACACATTACCGTATTCAGCATCATCTCCCGTTTATTAAGCGTTAGCTTCTCGCAAATAAGAAATAACCCAGATATAACCCTACTTACTGATAATCCCAGATGCTGTCAGTGATATGATCACACTTTCGCTGTAAAGTATCCATTAGTCGAAATCCCATATCTCTAGCCCCTGCCATTCACGAGATAAAGGCTATTTCCGGTTTTGATGGCGTCACTTCCGGTTGACCTACTTCATTCGTGAAAACACTCTTATTCCCAACCCTCGGGAAATCCCGTTCCCCTCGTCACCCTGACGTCATCCTGCACGCTCAGTCATAGGGGTCAAAGGTCACGTGTGGAGGGAAATCAGGCTCCCATGTTAAAGGGATAGGGAAATTAACCTGTATAGACCCTATATACTACTTGCGTATTATGTGTTTCACATCTCCATGGTGTCCAAATGAACAGACACAATCTAAGCGTGACTGAGATACATGTATAAAGAAACGACTTGGAAATTCATTTGGATAAATAATAATGGCCATTGATTAGAATTTCATGTATAGAATATCGTCATGTTTTGCTGACATCAATGAAAACTGTTGACCGCTTCTTTCTTGCAGAAAACCATCCTGTGTTGTTATTATGTTTATTTCATATACATTTGGATTTGGTGTTGTCATACGAAACAGGTCCTATTGACGCAGAAATTATTTTATGGACGACGGCTGAATATTGAATGTCGGATCCGACGCTTGCGACTTGACCCATCGTCATTTGCATATGTTATGCGAATTTAGAATGCCTGGCTATAATCCTTCAAGAGATATTGTTTTAATAAGAAAGTTGAACACACAGACCTTGACCAAATTTTACGGCGGGGTAAAGATTATATTATGCCTACATACCTTTGATGGATACAGATTATCAACCGACCACCATCCGAGACAATCTCCAGCAGAAGGTAAAATGGCGCGTGAGCTATGACGTCAATTCGTACTGCGCATGTCTTAACACTACCTGGCCTGGTGGGGGGGGGGGGGATCGAAATGGCCCCCTACCAAACTTTCTGCGCTATCTCCGGAACGGGAAAAAATGAAGAGCTAAAAATCCTTGACTTTATAGTTTATCATATTGGGGTCATTTTGAGCCTATTTGCATAACCCCCCGACCAGAGGATCATGGGTAATTTCAAAGTGGCGGCCACGTGGGGCCCCAGAAAAGTGATGTTTTTGTCATATTTCTTCAAAATGTCTGCTTTTCCGCGACAAAAAGTGGGAAAAAACTATTTTATTTCACATCACATTAATATTTACTAATTTATCATGTAGGTTTTGCTGAGAAATTGCATAAACAAAAAAAAAGGGAAAATCCGACCGAAAAATCGTACAAAAAATGCCGTGTTTGAAAATGACGTCACTGTGACGTCATCAAAGCGGCCATCTGGGATTTTTTTTACATTTTCTGGTAGATCCCGACCCAAGGGTGTAGTGTGGTAAGTTTCAGCTCCCGTCCTCTTCCCAGACAAGGATACGTCCCAAAAAGCCCAGGCCAGATAGGGTTAACCCTATATGCCCCCTCCCGCCATATTTTCGCTATAGCTAAGGCTAGGGAGCTGAAAGTTATCACACTATATATTTGGGTCAAGCTCTACAAGAAAATGTAAAAAAAAATCCAAGATGGTCGAAATGATGACGTCACTGTGATGTCATTTTCAAAAAGAGCATTTTTGGACGATTTTTCGGTCAGAATTTTCGAATCTTTTAGTTTCTTTTTTTTTCTTCGTAAAAACTGCATGATACATTAGTCAATAATAATCTGATATGAAATAAAATAGGTTTTACCCAGTTTTTCGCACAGAAACGCAAAAGCAAAAAATTTGAAGAAATATGGCGAAAACGTCACTTTATCTGGGAGCAGCGTACTGAAATATCTTGGGAGGCTGCTGTGAAAAGGTCTACATTTGGAGTCTCGCTCTAAACACAGAGCCTCTTCATATTTCATATATCAAAATAATTCTATGTATCTCAGGAATATTTTCAGGTCAAAATATTTGAGTGTTGAAAAAAATTTCGACTGACTGACCTGTATTCAGCAACAATAACAACGATGACATGTGGGCTGATTTTCCACAAAATACACCAACATGCGCTGACGGCTCATGCATCCACTACGCAAATGAAATGTTTACATTCACTACGATCCCGTCAGGTAACTCCAGTAGCTTTCAAAAAAGTGGAAATTATATATTCATCGCCAGCTCGATTTCAATGTAATATGTCGTCTGCAAGAGTGACAAAAATGGCGCCCAAATGATAGCCTCGTTCCGTAGTGCATGTCATCACCAATTGACCACTAAATTTCATATTTTTTCTGAATTCATCCATATTGATTTTCTATCAACCTTTAGGCACAATTTTTATCAATACAATCTTAAAAATGGCGTTTTCAATTTTGAAATCATGTTTTGAGGGGAATTCCAGTCTCTGACCTCTACAACATTGGGATTCTCTCTCGTGTTTTTGTACGAAACAGTGCATGCCATCCTCTGGTACACCACATGGCCGCCAGTTTAAATTTACCCATGATCCTCTGCTCGGGAGGTTATGCCAATAGGCTCAAAATGACCACAACATGATAATCTGTAAAGTCACGGAGTTTCAGCTCTCCATTTTTTTATCGTTTCGGATGTAGCGCAGAAAGATTGGTAGGGGGCATTCCACCGGGCGTGGTAGCTGTTTTTCCACCGGGCATGGGGCTGTTTTTTGGCGATACTAAGACATATGTTTTCAGTAAAAGGCATAGAACCGCGTTGAATCACACCACCAACATGCTGAATGTTTGCGTAATTTTTGAAGAAATATGACGAAAACATCACTTTTCTGGTACCCCCACATGGCCGCCATTTTAAATTTACCCATGATCTCTGCTCGGAGGGTCATGCAAGCAAATAGACTCAAAATGACCCCAATATGATAATCTAAAAAGTCACGGAGTTTCAGCTCTCAATTTGTTGTCGTTCCGGAGATAGGAGCTAAAAACCAACGCGGGGGGGTGGGCGGAAAGTGCCTCCCCCCCACACCCCGATGCATGGTATTAGTCTAATCTCGCTGCACCAAATTATCAAGACGTTGGATGCTCTGCGAGAATAAGAAGATCGAGTCTTCTCTTCGAGCACCCCTTCTCTGTAAGATTTCCGCTGTTTAATTCTAATCTCGCTATTCACACAGAATGAAGAATTTCGATGTTCAAACCTAGTCTCACTTGTACGTTACGCATTCGAAATCAAAATGATCGGTTTTTCTGTCTAATTTCGCTATGCACGAGAAAAAGAAGATCGATTTCCAAGTCAAGTCTCGTCGCATCCCATTTTCATGACCGTTGATGTTCAAGTCTAATGTCGCGCTTTAAGCAGGATGAATATGTCGGAAGTTCAAGTCTGGCCTAGGAAATCAAGCCTTTACCGTATGTCTAATCTCGCTATGTGCGAGAATAGGAAGATCGATGTTTTAGTCTATTATGCCTGCTCTCAATTTTTAAGACGGCCGATACTCTGATGTGGCAATTCACACAGAATGATGATGGTCAGTGTTCAAGCCTAGGTTTTCAGGTATGTTATACATATGATATCAAGATGGTCTGTGTTCAAGTGTAATCGGGGAATAAGAAGATTGATGTCCACGTCTACTCTCCCTGCACCCTTCTATTCAAGACCCCCGATCTTCAAGTTTATTGTCGATATTATCCTAGTTTCACTGGTAGGATATGCATACGGAATCAAAATGATCGGTTTTCAGGTCTAGACTCGCTTGTACGAGAATAACAAAATCGATGCTCGAGATCAAGTCTGGTTTCGACGCGGTCGATGATGAAGTCTACTCTCGCTGTAGATTATACATATGAAATCAAGATGATCGGTGTTCAAGTCTAATCCCGCTATATGTACGAGGAATAGGAAACTTGATGTCCACGCCTAGTTTCGCTGCACCCAAATTTTAAGACGTTTGGTGTTCAAGCCTAATTCAGGTATATGTACAGGAATAAGATCGATGTCCAAGTCTAATCACGCGGCACCGAAATCAACAGGGTCAATGTTCAGTTCTAATCTGGTTATGTACACAGGTTGAAGGTAGTTTATATTAAGCCTAGACTGACTAGTAGGCATTGTATACGAAATTAAGATCATCAGTACTCACGTCTAATCTCGCATTGTACGAGAATAAGAAGATCGATATCCAAGTCTATTCTCGGTACACCAAAATATCTAATTCCGCTATATGAACGGCAATAAGAAGATCGATATGCACGTCTACTCTCCCTGCACCCTTCTGTTCAAGACTTCCGACGTTCAAGTCTATTCTCGCTATTCACACAGGATGAAGATGGTCCATGTTCAAACCTGGCCTCACTGGTAGGATATGCATACGAAATCAAGATGATCGGTGTTCAGCTCTAATCTCGCTTTTATGAGAATAAGGAGATTGGTGTTCAAGACTAGTCTCGCCGCAACCAGTTTCGATACGGTCGATGTTCATGTCTAATCTTGCTATTCACACAGGATGTAGATGTTAGATGTTCAAGCCTAGTTACACTCGTACGTTATACACAGTAGATCAAGATGGTCGGATTGGGGTCTTATCTCGCTTAATTTTGGGGGAATAAGAAGATCGATGTCCACGTCTAGTCTCGCGGCACCCAACTTTTAAGACGGTCGATGTGCATGCTTAGTCTAGCTAGTAGGCTACGTATACGAAAACAAGGCGGTCGGTGTTGAAGTCTAATTTCGGTATATGTGCAGGAATAAGATCGATATCCAAGTCTAATCACGCTGCAGCAAAATCAAGACGGTTGGTTTTCAATTCTAATTTCGCTATTTGCACAGGTGGGAGGAAGTCGAGGTTCAAGCCTAGACTCGCTAGTAAGCTTTCTCAGAGAAACCGAGATGATCTCGCAAAGTACGAGAAGAAGAAGATCGATGTCCAACTCTAGTCTCGTTGCACCAAAATATCAAGACGGTCGCTGTTAACACCGATCAAATCTAATCTTGCTATATGTTTGTGACGTTCAAGTCTAATCTCGTTTTTCACACTTGATGAAGATGGGCAAACTGCCTCCGAGAATAACAAATTTGATGTCCAAATGTCCTCTCGCCGCACCCTCCTTTTCAAGACTTCCGATGTTCAAATCTAGATTCGCTATTCCCACAGAATGAAGATGGTCGACGTTAAAACCTAGTGCCCTTAGGAGGTTATAGATAGGAAATCCGTGTGCAAGTCCAGTTCCACAAGAGGTACTGGAATGAGAAGATCGATGTCCCTGTCTAGTCTCACTGCACCCAATTTTCAAAACGGTCGATATTCAAGTTCAAATAACCGGTATGTACGATAATAAGAATATCCATGCCCAATTCTGCCCTCGCTAGTAGGCTCGCGTGTAGGCTATCATACGAAACCAAGACGATCGGTGTCCAATCTAATCTCGCTATATAAACGGGAATATGTTGTCGATGTTAACGCCTATTTCCCCAGTTCTTAAAATCAAGATGACCGTTGCTTAATTCTAATCTCCCAATGTACGAGAATAAGGAAATCGATGCCCAAGTCTGGTCTCGCTGTACCCAACTATCAATCCGGTTGATGTTCAAGTCTAATCTCGCTATCTACGAAAATAGATAGATATCTACGAAAACAAGACAGATGTCCCTGTCTAGATTCCCTGCTCACAAATGTTCAAATCTAATCTCACTATTTACAAAGGATGAAGATGGTCGATATTCACGTTTAGTCCCGCTAGTAGGCTGTGCATGCAAAATCAAAATGATCGATGTCCAAGTCTAATCTCTTTATGCACCAGAATAAGATCGTTGTCTGAATCTAGTCCCGCTGCGCTCAACTATTTAGACGGTCGATGTTCAAGTCTAACCCCGCTACATGTACGTAATGGAAGATCGATGTCCATTTCTACTCTCGCAATTTTCAAGACTTGATACTCATGTCTGATATCGCTATTTACACAGAATGAAGAAGGTCGAAGACTCGCCTTTAGGCTATGCATATGATATCAGTATGATCGGTGTTCAAGTCTAATCCCGCTATATTTACGGGAATAAGAAGATAGATCGATAGAAGTCCAGTATCGCTAAGAGCGCAAAAGCTTCTAGGCGTTAGATGTAATGGGGTGTGCGCCTCTAAGTCTACCGTATCCAATTGTGGCCAATCATTTGCCTTTGTGCACGTGACTAAAATTCCTTATATGGCACGCCTGAAGTATTCTGTAATATTTCGAATTTCGAAAAATGACTGTTCATTGATCGTCATGTTTGGTAACGTGATATAAACATCTCCCACACAATACCGGTAAACGGCATGTAAAATAGAGACTTACGGCGTGTGCGCCAGAACAGTCCTTTGAATAAGGTCTAATTCAGATTTGTTGTTGATATCTTGTGTAAACATAAACCCATCTCAATCAAAAACTGTCTGCAGTTCGGAAAAACATGACAGATTATGGATTTTGGGATTTTATATACAAAAGAAGAAAATGGCAAAGAATATAAAAGTAATATCATGCCCACCCGATGTGAGCCATGAGATTAGGAGAAAAGCAAATACTTGGAACTTCACGTATAATCTCCCAGAGTCTATAAGGCACTATAAACCTGAATCTCGAGAATGGAAGACTAGTCTGGCTGCACCAAAATATCCAGACGGTCGATTTTCAAGTTTGAACTTGAACGATCGGCTTTCAAGTCTAATGTCTAGATGTACGGGTATAAGGGGATCAATGTTCATGTCTAGTCTCGCTGGTCCAAAATCAAGCTCAATCGGTGTTGAAATCCAATCTTGTTATTTACACAGATTCAAGTTAGTCTATGTTCAAGCTTACTTTCGCTAGCTGGTGATTCATACGAAATCAAGAAGACCGATGTCCAAATCTAGTCTCGCAGCAACCGATCTTAAGTCGGCCAATGTTCAAGTCCAATCTCGCTATTTACAAAGGATGAAGATCGTCGATGGTCGAGCCTCCTCTCGCTAGTAGGCTATGCATACGTTCGGCGTTCGAGTCCAGTATAGCTATTCATACGGGGTGAAGATGATGATATATTCTAGTATGGAGAAGTTTGACGATACTTAATAGCGCAGGAACGACGACAACAAATCGATACATTTATTTGCTGAGCTTTCGAAGTTTAATCGCGCTATTTGTAAAGGAATTGAGGAAGATCGGTATCCAAGACTAGTTTCGCTGCACCCAAAATCGAGACACTCGATGTTCAGGTGCAGTCTCGCTATAGTAGCGAGAAAGAAAAAGATCGACATCCATATTTATTCTCGTTATTCACTTAGAATCGATGTTCAAGTCTAGTCTCGCTAGTAGGCTATGTATACGAAATCAAGATTATCAGTGTTCAATTCTAGCCTTGCTATCCCTTATGGAAAGACGAAAATCGATGTTTAGTTCTGGACAGGCTGCAACAAAAATCGAGACGTTCGATCTTCAAGTTAATCCCGTTTTTCAGACAGGAGGATGATGGTCGATGTTCAAGCCTAGACTCAGTAGGCAATGCATACGAAATGAGGATGATCGGTGTTAAAATATAATCTCGATATAGGTACGGGGAAATAGATGCTCGATGTCCAAGTATAGTTTCCATGCATCCGCAATCGAGACGTTCGATATTCAAGCTTAGACTCGGCTATAGGCCATGCGTACGAAGTCAACATGATCGGTGTTCAAGCCTAGTTTCAATATATGTTCATTTGATGCGCGTTCGGAACTCTGCGGGGTTTTTAAAATTGCGCTGCGCGTGTTTCAAACATCACGATTGCGCAAGTATTTTAAAATCGCACAAGCATTTAACAGCGCACAAGGAATAACTAGAAAGACACAAGCAGCTTTTCGTATTGAATTTCTTCTAGCATAGGACTATTTCAACTAATTTGATGTTTGAGTATTTCGTTGACCGTCACGTGTTCATCCCTATAGGAGAGTCAACTTTACACAGACAGTAATACGGTGATGGTCCATCGCCATTTATTGGTGACGAGAGTAGTATAGAGCAAGCAAATTGAGTCATATTGACCTCAGAAATTTGCATATGACCTCTGTGACGTCACAGCGACAGCCAATCAGAAGCGAGTATTCTGTCACAGGGATCACTGTGGGTGGTGGTGGTGGTGGGTTTAAGATGGCGGCCTGTGGGTGGTGGTGGTGGTGGGTTTAAGATGGCGGCCTGTGGGTGGTGGTGGTGGTGGGTTTAAGATGGCGGCCTGTGGGTGGTGGTGGTGGTGGGTTTAAGATGGCGGCCTGTGGGTGGTGGCGGTGGTGGGTTTAAGATGGCGGCCTGTGGGTGGTGGTGGTGGTGGGTTTAAGATGGCGGCCTGTGGGTGGTGGTGGTGGTGGGTTTAAGATGGCGGCCTGTGGGAGGTGGTGGTGGTGGGTTTAAGATGGCGGCCTGTGGGTGGTGGTGGTGGTGAGTTGTAAGGTGGGTTTAAGATGGCGGCCTGTGGGAGGTGGTGGTGGTGGGTTTAAGATGGCGGCCTGTGGGAGGTGGTGGTGGTGGGTTTAAGATGGCGGCCTGTGGGTGGTGGTGGTGGTGGGTTTAAGATGCCGGATTGTAGAAAAACGTATAAAAGGAGGCGATTTTTAGGGGTGGGGTGTATTCATTGCACTACCAGCCTGCCTACCTGGCTGACTGACCTGACCAGCCTGCCTGCCCGCCTGACCTGCCTGCCTGCCTGCCTACCCGCTTGTATGAGACGAAAGCATGAGACGTGGAGAAGATTTTCCCTGGGACCCAGCAGCACCTCCGGTTGAAGTCTTGCCTGAAGACGAGCGTGTCAGGGACATTTATCGACGTCACTGGGCTACCATACGCCATTGTTTTCACCGTGACCGTCGTCTATTGGACTTGTATAACTATCGACTGCAGGACCTCACGTTTTTGTCTACCTATGCCGAGAACATTTTCACAGATCAGGTGACAGCGTTCAAGTTGAATATGACATTCGGGTACATTTTACGGCACAAGGAGACGGACCAGGTGCGGTATTATTATCCCAGCAATAATACCTATGTGTTTGATCAGCCGTTCACGGTGACGGATGCGATTTCTCTGGAGCCACTCATCGACCAACTGACTACGTTGGATCCATTGGAATGGGCCCGGTTGCAACGCCCCAATATCCAATGGCTTGTGGAAATTGTGACCAACGTCACATTTTTCGTCACCAAAATCAGAGATCATCCTATCGGTGCTCCTGTACTACTACCCCCTTGATTGCTTCATCGACACGGCCTGTATGCATTAACAGGAGGGGCAAACGGGCCCTACAAAGACCGGAAATGTCTGTTTCGGTGTTTGGCCGTGCATGTGGACGAGTGTGACCCCAAGGCTTGTGACAGAGTGGCCAATGACTATTGGGAACAGTATTTACAGCAGCAAGACTTGGATAAGCGGCACTTCCGTGGAGTTCCGTTCAAGAATTTGTATGACGTGGAAACACTGTTCAACATCAATATCTTTGTATACCGATTACGATGCGAGGAGGATACATTTGTGGCTGAATTGGTTCGTCGTTCAACAGAACGGTATGCTTCTACGATGAAAGTCAATGTGTTCGACGACAATGGCGTGAGTCATTTTTCGCTGATCTACAATATGAGCCAGTACGCTCAGTCTTTCAGTTGTGCCCAATGCCATCGGGTGTTTCACCGTTCCTCCAACTTACATTGCCACGAGAAAATCTGTACGAACGTGGTGAAGCGAGTATATCCGGGTGGTGTGTATCATAATACGCCTACTATTTTCCAGGAACTGGCCGATGAGGGTCTTATCATACCGGAGCAGGACCGTTATTTTCCCTACCGGGCGTGTTACGATTTTGAGGCCCTGTTGGAGCCCATGGACATGTTTTCAGCGAAAAACGCAGTGGACGCAGCGCCATATTCCTCTGAGTGTGAGTATTTCGAGCAACGTACCTGGCTATGACGCTGCACCGGTGTGTTTCGTGTCCACTGGGGATTCCCATGAGTTGATCACCCGCATGATGGAGTATTTAGAAGAAGTCAGTGCGGCTAGTACAGAACTATTGATGTCCAAGTTCCAGGACGTACTGGACCAACTGGACGATCGGATTCCTATACCGGGTGTAGCGTTTAGTGACGATGAAGAGTCCGAGTCCGAGTCGGAGCCCGAGTCGCAGCCCCTGCAGTCGCAGGATGTGCCTTTACCGAAACCGTATGCGGAGAAATTGAAAGTGCGCTTCCTACAATATCTAGGCCAGTTACCGGTGCTAGGTTTCAACTCGGGGCGATATGACTTGAACATGGTGAAGGAATTTCTTTACCCCTACTTGGCCCAGGCGAATACCCTCAAGTCCGTCATCAAGAAGATCAATAATCATATGGCCCTCACTACCACATCACTCCATTTCCTGGATGTACGGAACTACTTAGCTCCTAATTATAGCTATGATCAGTGGGTGAAGGCGTATGACTGTGCACAAACCAAAGGTAGGTTCCCTTACACGTATATATCGACGCTCGACTGTTTGGAGGAAACACAGTTGCCACCCCGGGATGCGTTCTTTGATGATTTGAAGCAAGTGGAATGTCCCGAAGACACGTACCGGGAACTACAGCGGGTATGGAACGATCAACATATGCAGACCTTGCGAGATTTCCTGATATGGTATAATAACCTAGATGTGGTTCCTTTCCTGGAAGCGGCCGAGAAAATGGTTCAACTCTTTCGTCGTGAGATGCACGTCGATATCTTCAAGGAGTGCTTGAGTTTACCGGGTCTGGCGCTTCGCCATCTTTTTCAAGCGTGTCCTACGTACTTCTCGCTGATACAGCAAAAAGATGCAGACATGCATGATTGTCTAAAGCAGAACATTGTGGGCGGACCGAGTCTTATTTTTCACCGTTACGACGAGAAGGACGTCACTACTCTCCCCAGTGGAAAACCCTGTGCTAAGATCATCGGATTCGATGCCAATGCCTTGTACCTGTGGTCGCTGGCCCAACCTATGCCCAGTGGTCATTATACACGTTGGTTGGCGGAAGGTCGGCATTTTACACCGCAACGCACGCCCTACAAGCATCTGGCTGATCAGTGGTTGGATTGGGAAGCCTATCGACGGGGAATTACTATACGACACCAAACCAACGCCACAGGGAAGCGCATAGGAGATCGTCGACTCCCGTCGATGGGTTTGCCCTGGTGGGTAGGACACCGACCGTATTCCAATTTTACGGTTGCTATTGGCACGGCCACGGATGTCATTTCAGCGCTGGACGCTTCAACGAACGACGTGGAAAAACACAGGAAGAATTACGGGAAGAAGTGGTGGAGAACGGTGATTATGTGAAAGAGAGAGGATACCATCTGATCGAAATGTGGGAGTGTGAATTTCACACCATATGCCAGGCCCTGCCCCATTTACGGCGTTTCCTAAAAGAGCGCGAGTACCCCTTGAGTCGTCGGCGACTCCTGAGTCTGCCACAGATGTTCGACGCCATTCGTTCGGGGGACCTCTACGGCTTTGTCGAATGTGATTTGCATGTTCCCGACACTCTCAAGCCCCTCTTCGCCCAGTGTCCTCCCATCTTTAAGAACACGCTGGTGGGTCGGGATGATATTGGGGACAACATGAGGGCCTATGCGGAGCAACACGAGTGTTTGCCTCAACCTCGACGGATGTTGATTGGTAGTATGTGGGCCGAGAAAATCTTGCTGGGCACTCCCTTACTGCAGTGGCACATGAACCACGGTTTGGAAATTACCCAAATATACCAAGTGATACAGTACGTACCCCACGCCTGTTTTGCGGAGAATGCCGACATCGTGACGTCGGCCCGTCGTCAAGGTGATGAAGACCCGAGTCAGGCCATCATCGGTGAATCTTGGAAGTTGACGGGCAATGGGTATTACGGAAAAACAGTCACGAACCAGGATAAGCACGTGAACGTGAACATTTGTACTACTGCCCAAGCCCGCAAAAAAGTGAATTCTCCTCTGTTTCGATCCGTGGACGTCATTGATGACGACACCTATGAAGTCACTTCAGCCAAGAAGACTATCCGTTACAACCTACCCCTGCAGATTGGATGTATGGTATACCAGGTGGCCAAGCTGAGGATGCTGCAGTTTCTGTATGATTTCATGGGTGTGTATTTTAATCCATCAGACTGGCAACTCATGGAGATGGATACGGACTCGGCCTACATGGCCGTCTCTAATGCGGGTTGGGAGTCCCTGGTGAAACCGGAGTTACGTACCCAGTATGAAGCGGAGCGGGACCAGTGGCTACCTCGACGTGACCATTACCAGTACGATAAGCGTACGCCGGGCCTCTTCAAGCTGGAGTGGAGTGGGGATGCTATGATTGGTCTCTCCTCCAAAACGTATTACTGTTACGGGGGAGACGAAAATAAGTTTAGCTGCAAAGGGGTGAGCCGGCGCGATCCCAACATCGACAAAGCCTTGTACTTGAACGTGCTGCAAAGCCAGGCCAGTGCGAGTGGCACTAACCGAGGATTTCGGGTGGTGGACCACCAGATGCGGACGTACATTCAGCAACGAGACGCCTTTACTTTCTTTTACCCGAAACGGAAAGTGTTGGCCGATGGTGTGAGCACCACTTACTTGGACTTGTGAACGGAACACACTATAACTGTTGATACACAAAAAAACTGTAAAAGTCAGGATGGCCGAGTGGTCTAAGGCGCCGGTATTAAGTGCTGGTCGGCGAAGAGCTGGCGTAGGTTCGAATCCTACTCCTGACAGAACTTTTTTTGCACCTTAACCCTACTATTTGTACCCTGTATTCTATTTGTACATATTCTACCTTCTTGTTGACTTAAATAAAAAATGTCAAACCCCTCATTTTTTTTGTGTTTTTTCATCAATTTTTATTGAACATCAATGAACGTCAGAACAACAACGTCATAACAATAACGTGATAAAAAAACAAGTGGCCTGCGCGCAGTGCATTTAAGTTAACCAGAGAAATGGAGCATGCACATTAAAACGAGAGACCGTCCAGTCATAGACGAGGACATCACGGTCTTCGGCTTGACAATAATCATCAAACATGTGTACGATGGTTGGCATAGAATGTCCTCTACTCCGGTGAGTGAGATAAAACACACAGTACTGTCCGCACACACTACTCAAGGGTCCTTGTAATCTTTGAGTATTCCAACGCCACATTGAAGTAGAGACGTCCATGAATTTTACCAAATCGGCATGTAGGGGTGCAAGTCCGTAGGAATCAAAGTATTCGCCTTGGCCTAGGGTGTCCACGTACACAGCTACCTAATGTTCACCGGGTCAAGACCCCGGGTCTGTATTCAGGATGTAGGCTGCTGGGGTGGTGGAGTGGGTGGGAAACACATTGCGTGGAAACACACCTCGAAAGGGGATCTTAGGATCTCGCTGGAGTATGCCCATCAGCTGTTCTGTATCCATGACTCTAGTTGGCGTAGTCACACAGCACGTTTCTTTGCTGATCCACGCTGATGACGTTATCAAACTCGGCGTAGCAAATCACGTTAATGGTCTGGGCTAGAGCGGTGGCGAAACGCAGTTCCAACCGTAGGTTTCCTTTCTTCAGCAAGGCCAGTTGATGATCGTGTTCCAAGGTGGGGGTGAGGTCGAAGGCGAACAACGTACCCACGGTAAAAGTCTCGTCGAGTGATGGTATTTCCTTCGTCCTGGTTGTTTTGTCCTGTGGCTGTAAACAGGTTCAGGTAGCTCCGCACATAGTTTTGGTTACCAAAATCCGGTTGTAATGGTCGGGCTGGAATTTGATGGCCAGCCACGTGCAGTGCCAAAAAGTTCAGGTTGAAATGTTGAAAGGCGAACGGATTCTCATCCCACGCTCCATTGAAAGCGGTGTTGGTCACACACGCTATGGTAACACGTTTAGGGAGATCCCCTAGAAATAAATTTTCACGATTGGCCATCATCGTACCGGCTGGCACAGAGAACACCTTGGTCTGTACGCGTCGGATGGGGTACAGGGCTGGTTTTTTCGATAAGGCTTCCATGTGACTCACCAACACCCCCTGTTGCAAATCCACCGTACGCACAAACAGGGCTGCATCTTCTAGGATGATCTTGTTATTGGGGGCCGCTCCACCGGCCATCAAGGCGAACGCAGGTGTGGAACGGATCAACTTGATCTTGATGGATACACCGTTCATCATGTAGCGGTCTTGCAGGAACAGATCGGCGTGCAGTCGCCCCATCATATCGACGGACTTGCTATCGGTTGTCAAGTTTTTGCGCGCGGTCAACCCATTATTGGCAGCCAGCGTACTATTCATGGAGCCGGGTGTAT
This sequence comes from Hanleya hanleyi, assembly GCA_036873755.1. Lineage (NCBI taxonomy): Eukaryota > Metazoa > Mollusca > Polyplacophora > Lepidopleurida > Hanleyidae > Hanleya > Hanleya hanleyi. The sequence goes on from JAVTVY010025600.1 coordinate 42,568, forward strand.
CCTTGTAGTACAGCGCGGCTTGCAAGTGGGATTTTTTGGCATCTGAACCGTACGACAACAGCGTCTCCATGTAGGCTCGGTACGGGTACGTATTGGTCGACGTACTGATGAGTCTATCGCTCATACTCATATCCACCTGTTGGAACAAGGAGTGCAGCCAAAGATTCACTGGGCCTACTACTGCATCATCCGCTAGGTCGGCCCCGGCTGCGTCCACTATTTTGGCTTTCACGTACAAGTAGGTGTGGGCTAAATCCAGGTAGGCTGTATCTTTGATTTCAATGGTAAATTTCACAGGGACCGTCCCCGTCAGGCTAGCCAGGGGTCGATGCTCTACCCAACGTCCTTCCGCTACACTGGTTTGGGTGGGTGGAATAGTCCACAAATCCAATTCACTGTTGGTAGACGGACACGACTGTAAAATGAAGGGATTCTGACGACACCCAGAATGCATCATTGGCGCCAGTGGTGTTGGCCCTTTTCAGGGCCAACCCCCAATGTTATCTCAATACACGCAATCATTTAACGTAGGAATTGTGAATTTGGTGCAAAATCAGTGGATTGTAAATTAACCCAGGAAGTGGACCTCAGTGTAGACACCCCTGAGCATCCATTCTCATGTTTATAAATAGCCGCAATCATTTAACATAGGAATTTGCTAGTGCGAATTTTCGTGTAAAATGAAGAGATTGTGACGTCACCCAGGAATAGCGCCAGTGGTGTTGGCCCTTTTCAGGGCCAACCCCCAATGTTATCTCAATACACGCAATCATTTAACATTGACAAATTTGGTGCAAAATATGTGGATTGAGAATTAACCCAGGAAGGGTGGTCGCACGTGGGCATAGACATCCATCAGCCACGTGTACATCGACTCACATGTTATTTATGTTATTAATACACGCAATCATTTAACATGGAAATTTTCCACTAGACGAATTCCGTGCAAAATCACGGGATTCTGGCGTAACCCAGGAAGGGTGGGTGAGCCCACTATTGGCCAATGAGATGTCTATAAACAGAGCCAATGAAATGGCTATAAAAGAGCCAATCTGCTAGCCCTAAAAAGAACCAATGAAGCCAATATGACCGAGGTTGAAACAGCCAATGAAAATGACCTGTATGTGAGTATAAAGCCAGCGGGAGCATGGTGCGGGGCATTCCAAAACTGTTCACAGACCTTACAACACGTAGAGCTATATTGCAGAAAAAGAAGATGATGAACAGTAGAGTGAGAGTGGCAAAGATGTCTACCACCAAGGCCTCCGGGCGAATGGCGATGGCACGCTGGGAGACAGAACGAAGACAAAGACGTGCCATGGCGAAAGCCGTAAAAGATTTTTGGGCCGCGGAAATTCAAGGCTGGTGCCGATACATTGAAAATCACAACAACAACAACGTCAATCGGGCAGCAGCCGAGAATCTCACCACCCTCATCAGAACGGCCAGAACAGTGGGGGACGAGGCCTGGCTGGTGCATCTCCAAAACACCATGGACGAGATGCACCCTCCCCCTCCACCACGACAACACCAACTCCAACAACAACAACAACAACAACAACAACAGCCCCCAGTCGAGCCGGAATATGTACCATTAGGAACCATTCCACCCGCACGCTTCCTGGAAGACCTTCCCATATCTCCGGACATCGAAGACGGCCAACAACAACACCCATATACCCTGCAGCCACACCGATATTTCTCCGTCAGTGAGATGGAGTAGACAGGAAAACTCCCCCTGAAGAAAACAGGGCCAACAAATTGACTCCAACGGCCCTTTTCAGGGCCAACCCATTGTTTTCGAAAAAGAACTTCTAACTTGGCACAAATTCAAATCACAGGTCCTACATCATGCCCTCTTTATTCTATAGTATTACCAAACTGCAACACCAAAAAACAATCCCTGCCCCATTAACGGCCCTTTTCAGGGCCAACCCCTTACTTCGAAACATACAGGGTTTTTTTTCTCAGTGTTTTAGGGCTAACCCATGCAAAAATTTGGTGCAAAATGAGCGGCATGATTGCAGATAACATTACAGCCCGAATCATAACGGACTTTCACGGACAAGGGAGGGCGGGTGGAATATAAAAGAACTAGAACGGGTACGATACGATACGATACGATACGATACGATACGATACGAATTTTATTACGATCAAAGTAAACGTACAGTGATCAAGGGGAAGTAACTCCCAACATAAACACTGATACGGGTACGGATAGAGAGAGAGACAGGTGCGCACCTATAACGTGTACGGCTACGGACTAGGGTTTTTTTTACATTTTAACATGGCAAAATTTAGACTAGGTGAATTTGGTGTAAAATGAAGGCATTCTGTCGTGACCCAGAATGCATTGGGGTAATATTATAAAGAGTGGAATGGACTTTTAACCTGGAAATTGATGTGTTATTTACCTATTGTTACCTAGGTATGTGTGCGGGAGTTGGTGTTATTTTTTTTATTTTGTGCTTTTGAGTTTGGAAGTTTCCCCTTTCGGAAAGATGGGGTGGCCCTAAAAAGGGCCTTTGGAAGATGTAAGCGATTACATCGTTGGGGACAGGTGGCATTGTCTTCTCACAGTAGACACCGGGCATATCAAGGCTATGAATTCACACACTAGGGGGTTGTAATCGTCCGGACACTCTGGTAATCGGGCATGTCGGTGTATACAAGCTATACACAAGGCTTGATGCCCACAGGGGAAAATGGCGTATTTGGCGAAGTGGTTACAGCATTCCACGTAGCGTAAATAGGATGCTGCTTGGCATTCTGTGTTGGATGCTAGTGTTCTTCTTATTGCGGTAGCGTAGTGGATGACGTCTTCGTTTTCTTTTTTGCTTATTTTTCTTGTGTTCTCTCTTATTCTCTTTTTTCTTGCGTCTTTTCTGTTTTTTCTTGAGTCTTTTCTGTTTTTTCTTGAGTCTTTTCTGTGTTTTCTTGAGTCTTTTCTGTTTTTTCTTGAGTCTTTCTTTTTCGGGTACTGTCTTTTTATGTCTTTTCTTGAGTCTTTCCTCTTCTCCTCTTTTGCTTGTCCTTCTCCTTCTTCTTCCCCTTCTTCTCCTTCTTCTTCTTCTGTTTCTTCTTCTGTTTCTTCTTCTTCTTCTTCCGTTTCTCCTGCTTCTTGTTCTCCTGCTTCTTGTTCTCCTTCTTCTTCTCCTTCTTCTCCTTCAGCTTGGAGGCTTTGTTGTTGTTTCAAGATATCTTCTAGCACTCGGTCCATTTCGTCAAAACGTTGGTATTCGACTGTGGTAAGATCCGGTGTCGCTGCTGGGGGGTCACTAAGATCCGGTGTGGCTCCTGGGGGGTCTTGATTAGGGTGGCCCTGGGGTTCATCTGTAAATAAGTCTTCCATTATAGCATCCAGCCACGGCTCGTCATGTACCATATCAATGATGTTGCCGAGCAGTTGTACTTCATCATCATCATTTGTCATCAAGTCTGGTATGTCAATATCCATGATTTCAGCCAGGGATGACTCCATGACTGTAGAATCAGGCTCGTCAAATACGGTGTAATAGGCTGGTGAATTTGCACTGGTAAAATGAAAAGCTTCTGCACGTCTAGTAGACACTGGCATAATTGTGAATGAATCAGTAAATACTGCGCGCTATTTATAGTGTAACGCGCGGACGTGAGCGTAATTTTTATATTTTTTTTTTGCTCACTTACGCTGGAGAAATATTTTTGTGTTTCTTTTCCAATTTTAAACCGGTGTGATTTTGCAATAAATGCTAGTGCACGTATAAATTTTATTTCAAGTTGAACTGGGGCAACTGATCGTGTAGCATTTAAAAATTTAGAAGGGTAGCGGTAGACTAAGCCACTATTTTAATGATTTTATCGATTTTTAAACCCGTAACGTTATGGTTAGGTAGTGTGGAAAACCCTGTACACTGGAAATAAATCGGTTTTCCTGGGTCAAAATACGTCAAGTATGTTGCTCACAGCCTTATAATGTCACCCTGAAAATTGTAGCTGGTTTATCGAAAGAAAACTAGGAAATTTTATCGTATCACACCGGCTACGGTAACACAGCACTATACAGTGTGCAGGCAAAATGTGAGTACAGCTATGGGTGTCAAATGGGGGTGTGTTACCGTAGCCCAAGGATAAAATTTCCTAGTTTTTTCTTTTCGATAAACATGCTGCAGTGAACTCACATTTATTGCAAAAAATGAGACCCGTTTTAAAGTTGGGAAAATAAAACACAAAATTTTTTAGCAGATACCACCATCTTGGACCCACTCCCACAGGCCGCCATCTTAAACCCACCACCACCACCACCTCCCACAGGCCGCCATCTTAAACCCACCACCACCACCACCACGCACAGGCCGCCATCTTAAACCCACCACCACCACCACCTCCCACAGGCCGCCATCTTAAACCCACCACCACCACCACCCACAGAACGCCTAGACTATAAATAACGCGTAGTATGTTGCCATTTATTCACAACTACAATCATGGGTACAAGACGAAGGCTATTCACCGATCCTAGAGATCCTAGAGAACCTAGAGAACACAGAGAGGTGATTACGAGTGAAGAACATAACGATGGAGTGACAATAATTACAAGCTTTCAGCACGTTATTGCCGACGAAACGATGATACGGCGAAGTGAAGAACAACTGGAAGAGCTCAGGAGGGAGGCAATGGAAGAAGATGCGAGGTTGATAAGACAGCGAAGTCAAGAACAAGACGAAGAGATCAGGAGGGTGGCAATGGAAGAAGAAGAAGATGAGGATGTAACTGATGAAGAACTCCCCTGGTTAAACAGTAACAGACCTCCAGCAAATACAACGGCTACCCAAACGCCAATTATAACAACGTCGGCTACCGAAACAACAACAACAACAACAACAACAACACCACCACCATGCTCTTGGGCCGAGGTAACCCGCCTGAACGAACAGATTAATCACATGAGACAAGACATGGATCAAATGGACGCTGTGATTTCAAAACAAGAACAAGACCTACATAAGGAAGAAAGTAAATCAAGCTGCAGCGTGTGTACAGACGAGGAAAGCCTGTACGCCCTATTTCCGTGCGGGCATTTATGCCTATGTGAAGAATGCTGGGTGACGCTAACAAACTCAAAAAGCACCAAAAAAATTAACACCAGCTCCCATCACCCCTATGAAAAATTTTTTTTTTAATACAATTATCTTTGCAAAAAGAATGAACACTAACAACCATTTTTTTAATTTTCTACTATTTTTATTAACACAAATAGAATGAACGTGTTCACCAGACTCTGGGTATTGAATTTTTAATACAATTATACGCTATGAAGGCGCTTCAATGCACATAGAATGAACATAAAATGAACATAGTGTAGGAATACGTGAGGAGAGAAGCCGTATTTTCAGCTTGAGCAAGACTGGCAGATGATAATGTCTGAATGTTCCAATGCAATAAGACTTGAAAATGTTCAATATTTATACAACAAGACAATAGAATGAACGTCTTCAACTCTGAGTATTGAATTTTAATACAATTAACAGTAAAACTCTGAGTATTGAATTTTTAATACAATTATACGCTCTCAAGCCGCTTCAATGAACGTGTAGGAATACGGTAAATGTTTTTCAACACCACACTTGTTCAATAGTTATGCAACAAGACTTGTTTGAACTCATCATCGTCTTTCCGCCCCTGGTGCACGTAGATGTAGGTAGCAACCTCTTCACGTGGAATTCTGGGAGCGCAGGCAGCTTCCAATGCCAGGCAATTTGCTCCTCGGTCACGTCCTGTAGTGCCTCAGTGATCAGCGCGTATGAGGGTACACTATTGTCCACACACGTATGCATGTTTATCGGACTGTTGTTCACACAGCCTGCACATGCTTGGGTACGCAAGTGTCGAATGCGAGGTCTGATAAGATCCAAGACTGTGTCGATGTACTTCTTATAAATATAGTGAGACACCTGGTAAGCCAGGGCTTGACGAATTGTAGCTGTGAGACTCTGCAACTTCCGCCACGCCGTTATTTTCAAGGTGACACCCTGAGGACAAGGAACACGCTCTTGCGTATCTAACCTCATTTTCCATTTGCGGATATGCACCAGGAGCTGGTCGTTGAAATAGACACAGCTGACAAAGTTGTCGTCACCCACATAAAATTTCGCTTCGTCACTCCCCTGGTCGCGAATAACCGCATCGATGGCGTAATCAAGGGCCTCTAGTTTTTGCCAGGTGTCGAAGGTCAAGGCAATATGCCTAGCTGGTCTGTCGTTAAAGGCCGGTGCGTTAAAATGCACTTCTTCGTCTTTGACACTCACAGTTAAATAGGCTGAGAGCTCCCAAATGTTCGTGTGGGCTGCCTGGTAGGCCTGCTGGATAATGTTATTGATATCCTGCACAGACATAGGAAGTTGCACCTCTTCTTCTTTTACAGGCTCAGGCACTTGCTGGGGTACTGGCTGAAGCACTGACTCAGGTATTTCTAAAGGTGTTAGTCGGGGCCGTTTGGGTCGTGCAGCGCGTTTGGAGGTACACCAGACGCTGGGTGCGTACGTTTTCTAGCTGTACGCTCTTCGGTGGTATCCATGACTAAGATATCATCATCTTGTATAACGTCGGCTTGAAGTAGATCTGCTAGTTCTTCATTTCCCGTCTTCTTCAACCCCTCCACGAAGGCTAGAAATTCATAGGGGGTAGAGCGCAGTACACCGTCGATGAGGGCTCTGTTTTGTGCTGAAGTGGTTTTCTCAGCCATGATTTCTTCGACACGCTGTTTCAGAAGTATGTTTTCCTCCATAAGCAAATCACATAATTCGGCCACATGCTGCATCTCATCAATGAGGCGAACACGGTACTTTCGAAGCTTCACTAAAAATGATGACTCCATGACTGTGGGCTCAGGCTGGTGAGTAACTGCTACGGTGTAATAGTCCGGTGAACTTGCACTGGTAAAATGAAAAAAAGTAAAAGGTTCTCCACAGCTCATACAAGCAGGCAAGCAGGCTGGCTGGCTGGCTAGAGGTGAGGCAGGCAGGCAGGCAGGCAGGCAGGCAGGCTGGTCAGGTCAGGTCAGTCAGAGTGCTCCACAGGGTAGTGCAATGAATACACCCCTAAAAATCGCCTCCTTTTATACGTTTTTCTACAATCCGCCATCTTAAACCCACCACCACCACCTCCCACAGGCCGCCATCTTAAACCCACCACCACCACCACCCACAGGCCGCCATCTTAAACCCACCACCACCACCTCCCACAGGCCGCCATCTTAAACCCACCACCACCACCACCCACAGGCCGCCATCTTAAACCCACCACCACCACCTCCCACAGGCCGCCATCTTAAACCCACCACCACCACCACCCACAGGCCGCCATCTTAAACCCACCACCACCACCACCCACAGGCCGCCATCTTAAACCCACCACCACCACCACCCACAGGCCGCCATCTTAAACCCACCGCCACCACCACCCACAGTGACCCCTGTGACAGAATATTCGCTTCTGATTGCCTGTCGCTGTGACGTCACAGAGGTCATATGCAAATTTCTGAGGTCAATATGACTCAATTTGCTTGCTCTATACTACTGACGAGGCTCTGTCATCACCATTTTTGGTGAGAACAAATGGTTACGAGGTGATTTCATCACCATTTATTGGCGATGGGGCTAGGCCATCTCCAATAAATGACGACGGGCAATGACTGTAGATTTCAGGTCATCGCCAATAAATGGCGATGGCCGTCACCGTTTTATGGTGATGATGGAATATGATGATGGCTTTAACTCATCACCATTTATTGGTGATACTCTCGTCGCCATTTTGATGGTGATATCTATCACGATTGTTATGACTGTGTAGGTTGAGGTTACCTAATATTGTCAGGTAGCTTAGCATACACATCGTGACCTGCTGGAATAAAGCACCAAAGGATGGGGGGTAGGGTGTCGCTTGCTCTGGACTCTGTGATGGCCTCTTACTCCCAAAAATGCATCTGGCTGGAAATATTATCATCGAAGGTTAGTTAACTTTAAAAGTCGCTTCGTTATTTTCATTATTATTGAGGCTAGCTATGTGAAAGTTGCCACGCTATATCTGAAAATGTAACAAAATTCAAGATGGCGACTCTGTGACGTAACAGTGACGCCAGATTCTAAACAGAAGCTATTTAGTGGGCGATTTGAGGACCGATTTTTCGATTTGTCCCATTTAATTCGCTTCAACTCCCCGGTAAATTTGTAAATAATTTTCTTTTCTTTTCCCCTCGTGTCATTCGTTTTAAATTTACCCATGATGCTCTGCCCCGGTGATTATATAACAGATTCCAAATGATCACAATATGATAAGCTATCGATGGAAAGCTCGCAACAACCCGATAATAAGATTAAAATACGGGAGCTGTGTGAGATCCTTTCAACTTGGCGAAACGAACAACGGTGTTAAGCTCTTTCATTTATCTACTTTCAATTTTACGTGATGGAACTGAAAGCTGAGTAAATACAGTTACTATAGCAACAGGTTACTTAGGGCTTTATTTTGAAATCTTTCTGAATATGCAGTAACGTAAGAAAAAGATCAATATTCATTTAAAAATCAGTTCAACTGTTCCCGGAATAAAACGCTCGATTACCGGTCGTTGTAGTAACCATATTTCTGAAACTATTGGTAAACAAATCGATTAAATGATAATCAAGAACTTGGAAACACAATGTTAGTAATAAACAGAATAATCAGAATAATGTGTATCATAGGCCTATCAAATTTGTATCAGACTCAAAAATCTTTGAAGTGTAATCTAGTAGCCTGTAGGGATATTTTTATGAAATAAATGTTAAAATATTCTGAAATGTATCTTTCCATCGGAAACTTTAGTTTTACATTTCGGTTCCTCTTCAAACCTGATTTTTCTCTGGTGCTTCAAGTAATAACAACAAAATAATAAAAAAAACATTGAGAGCTGGCACTTTAAATAAATATAAATTTATAGCGCATCATATTGGGATCATTTTGAGCCTGTTACATAATACACGATGCACACTATCACGAGTAAATTCAAAATGAATGACATGAAGGTCTAACTGGAAAGTTGTGTTCTTGTCGTAGCCTATCTCTTCACGATTAATGCCTTTTACAATGCAAAGGGGCCCAATACTATTCTATTTCAAATCCAGGAATCATTTAACAGGTTATTAGTCAGTTTCAACAAAGAAAATTACACAGATAAAAAATTTGAAAACTTTGCACGAAAAATCGCCCATTTCTAGGATATGACATCACTGTGACGCGATCAGATCGACTGTATTAGAGCTTGTTACATTTTCTAGTAGCGCATGAATCAAAGATATAATGCGGCAAGTTTCAGCTTCCTAGCTAGCCTCAATAATAATGGAAATGAAGTACGGAAATCCAGGTTCAGATCTGCCCTATCTGGCCTGAGCTTTTGGGTACCTGTCCAGACCCTGTGCATTTCGGTCGCCCACCTAATTATTTTCGTTGAAAAAAAAAAATCCGAAACGGCCTCTTTAATGACGTCACAGTGACGTCATTTAAAAAAACTGGCATTTTTGGGTCGATTTTTCGTTCAGATTTTTCGATTTTTTTTAATTTATAAAATTTCTTCGCACAAACTGCATGATGAATTAGTAAGTATCAATCTGATGTGAAATAAAATAGTTTTTGCCTACTTTTCCTCGCGAAAAAGCAGAAATTTCGAAGAAAAATGACGAAAATGTAACTTTTCTTACAACCCACATGGCCGCCATCTTGAATTTACCGATGATTCTCTGCTCAGAGATTACGCAAATAGGTTAAAAATGACTCAAATATGATAAACTACAAAGTCACGGGAGTGTCAGCTCTCAAGTTTTTGTCTTTCTGGAGATAGCGCAGAAAGTTTGGTAGGGGGAGGGGATAATGCCCCCTCCCACCCGATCTGGTAGGATTAAAATATAGATATAGTAGTGAAGGGGTATGTAGATCGGTGCATGTCACTAATTTATACATATAACGCAATTTTATGATATTCACGGTCATCGTGGTTTGTGAAAAGCTAGAAAATAATTGTATTCTTCGATAAGAAAAAAAATATAACAAAATGGACAAAGACACCCACTGTTGATCAAGCCACTGTTATTTTTTGCGCATTATATATTCATCCTTTCCAAATAAATGCACTATGGTAACCATACTGAATGGATAAAGCAATTCATTGTCAGGTACATGAAGCCTACATATAGGTCATAACACAAAACAACATTTTCTTGTGTGAAATATACTGCAGACTAAATCCGATTGTTAATATAACTGTTCAATTCTATATTAAGAGGAGATAAAAATATATGCGGTATAAGTCCTTCTACAAAATAGGTCATACATGTATTTCCATATACACAGGATATCGCGATATCACACGAGGCTGGCATGAATCGCAGTTGATCGTGTTGAGCACCGCGTGGTATGTAAGGTAAGGAGTTGGCAATAATTTTGCTTATTTATTAGTTATATTCCTCAGATATTGAAAAATATGGGGATTCGAGTATATTGATAATCTAATCAGCAGTAGTATGTAGTTCAAATAACATGTAGAATGTCGCACAAAGTCACATCGAGAAAATGTGGTCCATACTCCATGTAAGGGAGCACGAGATTGGGCTATTAATTACCCCTCTTTGTAAGGCGACAGTGTAAAAACGACACTTTGAAAGATATGTATATTATGTAGTTTGTCTCGATAGGGGCATTACCCCCTTCCATAAGACGACAGTGTTAAAACGACACATGTAAGGTACATGTACCAGGACTATTCTCCTCCCAGGACGATTTTCTATAACGACACTGTAAAACGACACATTCACTGAATCATCTAGCCAGGCTTAGAAATATTGTCAGGGCCATTCTTACTTGTAAGAGAAGAACCATAGTCTAAAAACGACACTTTGAAGGCGATGTATATTTTTAAAGCGACAGTCTAAAAGCGACACTTCATCAGATATGTTTATTTCATAAAGCGACAGTCTATAAACAACACTTCATCAGATATTTACATTTCATAAAGCAACAGTCTAAAAATGATATTATTTCTGTTTACTTTCCATGATGGCACAGTGTGTGGACACTCACCTTGAAAGATGACAGTTTGAAAGATATGTATATTATGTAGTTTCTCTCGACAGGGGCATTACCCCCTTCCATAAGACGACAGTGTTAAAACGACACATGTGAGGTACCAGGACTATTCTCCTTCCACAACGATTTTCTAGAACGACACTGAAAAACGACACTTTCACTGAATCATCTAAGAACAGCCATGCTTAGAAATATGGTCAGGGCCATTCTTACTTGTAAGATGACGACAGTCTAAAAATGACACTTTGAAAGCGATGTATATTTTTTAAAGCGACAGTCTAAAAGCGACACTTCATCAGATATGTATGTTTCATAAAGCGGCAGTCTATAAATGACATTATTTCTCTATGCTTTCCATGATGGCACAGTGCATGGATGCTCCATAAGACGACAGTGTTAAAACGACACATGTGAGGTACCAGGACTATTCTCCTCCCACAACGACACTGTATAACGACACTTTCACTGAATCATACAGCCATGCTTAGAAATATGGTCAGGGCCATTCTTACTTGTAAGATGACGACAGTCTAAAAACGACACTTTGAAAGCGATGTATATTTTTTAAAGCGACACTTCATCAGATATGTATGTTTCATAAAGCGACAGTCTATAAACGACATTATTTCTCTATGCTTTCCATGATGGCACAGTGTATGGGCACTCACATTAAATGGAATATAGCAGCTATACTCTCAAATATTTTGTCAGGCTTAATTTATATCCCAGATGACGATACATGTACATTCCACCCACATTTACACTAAATGAAATAACATACTGTCAAATGGACTGTCAAAGCAGTTTTATTCCAGTATTAATATTTAATCTCACAAATAACACACGTTCATCCTCCAGTGATAAAAAAAAAACATGTGTAGCGGCTTTCATAATCATCCACTGACAACTTCAGGAAACTTTGTATGTAAACATGTCCATGTGCATTTCAGCTAAACCAAAAACTCTATTCTTACATTTTAACATTGGAGCACCCATACAATATCCGCTGAGGCAGTGCTCATTGCTGGCTGCAACCCTCTTACTTCATGGAATACTCCACTGCCATATTTTTTTTATTTCAAAACACTAAACATTTTTGTATGCTTTCAAACCTGCATGCAGGTCTATTCCATTAATAAAGTAACGTTAAGGCAGTAATGTACCTGTACTTCAACATCAAAAAGGGTTATAATATGGAGTTCGCTTCCATCATGTGGGAAGTATATCTTCTCCTGTATCCAAGAATACTGAGTCAAAGGATCCCAGAGCAATAATCGAGGTGTCAAATATTGCCAAACTCTGGGCTGCATTTCACCTCTCCAAACATTGCTGCCAGTCAAAATTATGCATGGCACTTTCATGCCGTCTGCATTTATTCTTTCAGAAATATAATCCCATATTTCTTTTCCAAGATCCTCCACAGATGTAAAATTTTTAATCAAGGATGCAGTCAAAAGGAGGAGGACAAAAATCTTCAATTTAGCCATCTTGTCTGCCTATCAACTTGTATGTGATGATGTGTTTATTCACGTTGTGTTTGCACATGTGAACTTCAATATGCCATATTTCTTCCAAGCCTTTCAAAATGATGGACCGGTAAAAACAGAGGTATTGCACACCACCATCACCAATAAAACATATGTACACAATTTCAGCTTTGCACTTTTCAACTGTAAATGAAGTTTCAACTTATTACTAACTTACAGAACCTGAATGGCTTACATGTATCACATCAACTTAACTATACGTAGAAATCCAACAAACAGGAACATTACACATGTTCCTCAAGTCGTGTGTCAAAGCGGTGTCGGGCAGAAATGTATGTGAAGTCAACTGTCAAAGCAGTGTTGGAGAGCAGTGAACGTGAATTCTAGTGTCAAATTGGGATAGGACTTAGGGTTATGTATCATTAGTAACTTTTACATTCATGGTCATTTCAGCAATCGAAATCAAATAATTTCTCCACCAAAGTGTACCTCAGATGAAATGTTGAAACATACTGGGAGAATGATGTGCTTCAACTTCAGTGTCAAAGCCAGTGTATGGAGGAATGTACATCAAGTTGACAGTTAAAGCAGTGTTAAGGAGGAATGTACATGTAAAGTGTCAGAGTGGTGTTAGTCAAGAAGGTACGTCAAATTGACTGTGAAAGCGGTGTTAGAAGGGAATGTACTTCAACTGAAGTGTCAAAGCGGTGTTGGGGAAAAATGTATGTGAAAAGTGTGAAAGCGCTGTTAGGGAAGAAGGTACGTGAAGTCAGGAGTCAAACTGGTGTTAGGGAGCAATGTACATCAAGTCAATGTACATCAAGTCGAGTGTCAAAGCAGTGTTAGGGAGGAATGTACATGAAGTGGAGTGTCAAAGCGGTGTTAGGGAGGAATCAGGATAGGGGTTAGGGTCAGGTTCATTTCAGCTATCAAAATGAAATAAGTCGAGTGTCAAAGCAGTGTTAGGGAGGAATGTATGTGAAGTCCGCTGTCAAAGTGGGGTTAGGGAGGAATCAGGATGACACTTCGGGTTAGGTACGTTTCGTAACTATCATGTTGAGAAAGGTACGTGAAGTCAAGAGTCAAAGCGGAGTTAGGAAGGAATGTACGTGAAGTTGAGTGTCAAAGTGGTGTTAGGGAGGAATGTACGTGAAGTCGAGTGTCAAAGCAGGGTTAGGGAGGGTTGTATGTGAAGACGAATGTCAAATCGGTGTTAGGGAGGAATGTACGTGTAGCCGAGTGTCAAAGCGGTGTTAGGGAGGACTGTACGTGAAGTCGAGTGTCAAAGCGGGTTAAGGACTTAGGGTTAGGTAACTTTCATAACTATCAAGTTCAGGTTTGTTTCAGCTATGAAAAAAATTATTTCTCCACCAAAGTCTGTAGTTTGTGAAATCGGGGTTAGGGAGGAATATACATGAATTCGAGTGTCAAAGCGGTGTTAGGGACAAATGTACGTGAAGTTGAGTGTCAAAGCGGTGTTATGGAGGAATGTACGTGAAGTCGAGTATCGAAGCAGGGTTATGGAGGGTTGTATGTGAAGACGAGTGTCAAAGCGGTGTTAGGGAGGAATGTACGTGTGGCCGAGTGTCAAAGCGGTGTTAGGGAGGAATGTATATGAAGTTGACTGTCAAAGTCGTGTTAGGGAGGAATGTACATGAAGACGAGTGTCAAAGCAGTGTTAGGGAGGAATGTACGTGTAGCCTAGAGTCAAAGCGGTGTTAGGGAGGACTGTACCTGAAGTCGAGTGTCAAAGCGGGTTTAGGACTTAGGGTTAGGTAACTTTCATAACTATCAAGTTCAGGTTCGTTTCAGCTATGAAAAAAATTATATCTCCACCAAAGTCTGTAGTTTGTCAAATCGGGGTTAGGGAGGAATATACATGAATTTGAGTGTCAAAGCGGTGTTAGGGACAAATGTATCTGAAGTTGAGTGTCAAAGCGGTGTTAGGAAGGAATGTTCGTGAAGTCGAGTGTCAAAGCAGGGTTAGAGAGGCTTGTATGTGAAAACGAGTGTCAAAGCGGTGTTAGGATTGGAATGTACGTGTAGCCGAGTGTCAAAGCGGTGTTAGGGAGGACTGTACGTGAAGTCGAGTGTCAAAGCGGGTTTAGGACTTAGGGTTAGGTAACTTTCATACTATCAAGTTCAGGTTCGTTTCAGCTATAAAAAACTTATTTCTCCACCGAACTCTGTAGTTTGTCAAATCGGGGTTAGGGAGGAATGTATGTGAATTCGAGTGTCGAAGCGGTGTTAGGGAGGAATGTATATGAAGTTGACTGTCAAAGTCGTGTTAGGGATGAATATATGGGAAGTTGAGTGTGAAAGCGGTGTTAGGGACAGATGTATGTGAAGTCGAGTGTCAAAGCAGTGTTAGGGAGGAATGTACGTGAAGTCGAGTGTCAAAGCAGGGTTAGGGAGGCTTGTATGTGAAGACGAGTGTCAAAGCGGTGTTAGGGAGGAATGTACGTGTAGCCGAGTGTCAAAGCGGTGTTAGGGAGGATTGTACCTGAAGTCGAGTGTCAAAGCGGGTTTAGGACTTAGGGTTAGGTAACTTTCATACTATCAAGTTCAGGTTCGTTTCAGCTATAAAAAAAATTATTTCTCCACCAAAGTGTAGTTTCTCTAGTCGGGGTTAGGGAGGAATGTATGTGAATTCGAGTGTCAAAGCGGAGTTAGGGACAAATGTACTTGAAGTTGAGTGTCAAAGTGGTGTTAGGGAGGAATGTACGTGAAGTCGAGTGTCAAAGCAGGGTTAGGGAGGCTTGTATGTGAAGACGAGTGTCAAAGTGGTGTTAGGGAGGAATGTACGAATAGCCGAGTGTCAAAGTGGTGTTAGGGAGGACTGTACATGAAGTCGAGTGTCAAAGCGGGTTTAGGACTTAGGGTTAGGTAACTTTCATACTATCAAGTTCAGGTTCGTTTCAGCTATAAAAAACTTATTTCTCCACCGAACTCTGTAGTTTGTCAAATCGGGGTTAGGGAGGAATGTATGTGAATTCGAGTGTCAAAGCGGTGTTAGGGAGGAATGTATATGAAGTTGACTGTCAAAGTCGTGTTAGGGATGAATGTATGGGAAGTTGAATGTCAAAGCGGTGTTAGGGACAGATGTACGTGAAGTCGAGTGTCAAAGCGGGTTTAGGACTTCGGGTTAGGTAACTTTCCTACTATGAAGTTCAGGTTCGTTTCAGCTATAAAAATATATTTCTCCACCAAAGTCTGTAGTTTGTCTAGTCGGGGTTAGGGAGGTATGTATGTGAATTCGAGTGTCAAAGCGGAGTTGAGGACAAATGTACTTGAAGTGGAGTGTCAAAGTGGTGTTAGGGAGGAATGTACGTGAAGTCGAGTGTCAAAGCAGGGTTAGGGAGGGCAAATAGTTTGACAGACTGACGCCCTGGCAGGAGAATAGTCTTGCTCCCCACATGTGTCGTTTTAACACTGTCGTCTTACAAGGAAAAATGGTCCGCATAATATTTTCAACAATAGCTGTTACATGTACATGTTTCAATGAAAAGTGTCTTCTTTAGAAAAATTCATATACAAGTACATGTACATGCATGATTTCCCACAGGGAGACCTCCACCAATCAGGAAGATCGGTATATAACAACACTAAACATTGCTGTCACATGATTTAATCAAACTGTCGTTTTCAGAGTGTCGCTGTAGAAAATATACATATCTTATGAAGTGTCGTTTTTAACACTGTCGTCTTGGAAGTGAGAATAGACCTGATAACATTCCCAACCCTCACTTTTAACAGTTCAATGAAACTGTCGTTTTTACAGTGTCGCTGTAGAAAGTTTGATCAACTGTATATAATAACACAGACCATTGCTGTCACATGATTTAATCAAAGTGTCGTTTTCAGAGTGTCGCTGTAGAAAATATACATATCTTATGAAGTGTCGTTTTAACACTGTCGTCATACAAGTGACAAATGCCCCTGGTAATATTTTCAACCATGCTTACAATATATAATTCAATGAAAGTGTCGTTTTAGTGTGTCGCTGTAGAAAATATACATATCTTATGAAGTGTCGTTTTAACACTGTCGTCATACAAGTGACAATGCCCCTGGTAATATTTTCAACCATGCTTACAGTATATAATTCAATGAAAGTGTCGTTTTTAGTGTGTCGCTGTAGAAAATATACATATCTTATGAAGTGTCGTTTCCCAGACTGTCGCTCTGGCAGGAGAATATTCCTGCTCCCTCATATATGTCGTTTTAACACTGTCGTCTTGGAAGTGAGAATAGACCTGGTAATATTTTTAACCATACTTACAATATTTAAATCAATGAAAGTGTTGTTTTCATAGTGTCGCTGTAGAAAATAAATATATCTTATGAAGTGTCGTTTCCCAGACTGTCGCTCTCGCAGGACAATAGTCCTGCTCCCAGACAGTGCCGTTTTAACACTGTCGTCTTACAAGGGACAATGGTCCACATAATATTTCCAATCATAGCTGTTGCATGTACATGTTTCAATGAAAAGTGTCATCTTTAGAAAAATTCACAAGTACATGTATCATTCACACAGGGAGACCTCCACCAGTCAGGAAGATCAGTATATAACACAGAGCATTGCTGTCACATGATTTAATCAAACTGTTGTTTCCAGTGTCTCGCTGTAGAAAATATACATATCTTATGAAGTGTCGTTTTAACACTGTCGTCATACAAGTGACAATGCCCCTGGTAATATTTTCAACCATGCTTACAACATATAATTCAATGAAAGTGTCGTTTTTAGTATGTCGCTGTAGAAAATATACATATCTTATGAAGTGTCGTTTTAACACTGTCGTCATACAAGTAACAATGCCCCTGGTAATATTTTCAACCATGCTTACAATATCTAATTCAATGAAAGTGTCGTTTTTAGTGTGTCGCTGTAGAAAATATACATATCGTATGAAATGTCATTTCCCAGACTGTCGCTCTTGCAGGAGAATAGTTCTGCTCACCCATATGTGTCGTTTTAACACTGTCGTCTTAATAGAGAGAATGGTGCGATTAATATTTCCAACCATAGCTGTTACATGTACATGTTTCAATGAAAAGTCTCGTCTTTAGAAAAACCCACATACATGTACATGTATGATTTCACACAGGGAGACCTCCACCAATCAGGAAGATCGGTATATAACAACACAGGTATATAACAACACAGAGCATTGCTGTCACATGATTTAATCAAAGTGTCGTTTTCAGAGTGTCGCTGTAGAAAATATACATATCTTATGAAGTGTCATTTTAACACTGTCGTCTTGGAACTGAGAATAGACCGATAACATTTTCAACCCTCACTGTTAACGGTTCAATGAAACTGTCGTTTTTACAGTGTCGCTGTAGAAAGTTTGATCAACTGTATATAATAACACAGACCATTGCTGTCACATGATTTAATCAAAGTGTCGTTTTCAGAGTGTCGCTGTAGAAAATATACATATCTTATGAAGTGTCGTTTTAACACTGTCGTCATACAAGTGACAATGCCCCTGGTAATATTTTCAACCATGCTTACAACATATAATTCAATGAAAGTGTCGTTTTTAGTATGTCGCTGTAGAAAATATACATATCTTATGAAGTGTCGTTTTAACACTGTCGTCATACAAGTAACAATGCCCCTGGTAATATTTTCAACCATGCTTACAATATCTAATTCAATGAAAGTGTCGTTTTTAGTGTGTCGCTGTAGAAAATATACATATCGTATGAAATGTCATTTCCCAGACTGTCGCTCTGGCAGGAGAATAGTTCTGCTCACCCATATGTGTCGTTTTAACACTGTCGTCTTAATAGGGAGAATGGTGCGATTAATATTTCCAACCATAGCTGTTACATGTACATGTTTCAATGAAAAGTCTCGTCTTTAGAAAAACCCACATACATGTACATGTATGATTTCACACAGGGAGACCTCCACCAATCAGTAAGATCGGTATATAACAACACAGGTATATAACAACACAGAGCATTGCTGTCACATGATTTAATCAAAGTGTCGTTTTCAGAGTGTCGCTGTAGAAAATATACATATCTTATGAAGTGTCATTTTAACACTGTCGTCTTGGAACTGAGAATAGACCGATAACATTTTCAACCCTCACTGTTAACGGTTCAATGAAACTGTCGTTTTTACAGTGTCGCTGTAGAAAGTTTGATCAACTGTATATAATAACACAGACCATTGCTGTCACATGATTTAATCAAAGTGTCGTTTTCAGAGTGTCGCTGTAGAAAATATACATATCTTATGAAGTGTCGTTTTAACACTGTCGTCATACAAGTAACAATGCCCCTGGTAATATTTTCAAACATGCTTACAATATATAATTCAATGAAAGTGTCGTTTTTAGTGTGTCGCTGTAGGAAATATACATATCTTATGAAGTGTCGTTTTAACACTGTCGTCGTACAAGTGACAATGCCCCTGGTAATATTTTCAACCATGCGTACAATATATAACTCAATGAAAGTGTCGTTTTTAGTGTGTCGCTGTAGAAAATATACATATCTTATGAAGTGTCGTTTTAACACTGTCGTCTTACAAGGGACAATGGACCTGATAATATTTCCAACCATAGCTGTTACATGTACATGTTTCAATATAATGTATGATCCCACGCAGGGAGACCTGGAGCCACCAGTCACGAAAATCCACTGTATATAATAACACAGAGAATTCTCGTGCTCCCTTACATGGAGTAACAACCGAAAATGTAATAATCAGTCACCGCCAATCAACCTCGAATCTGATCATCGATCTCTGTGATATATTAAGGAGCGCGTCAGGTTAATACACTAATTAATAGATGGGTTTAACGATCGATTGATTTGTTCGGTATTTTATGCTAGTAACCTTGGATACCCACCTCGGTTTCTCGGGAATAAGGCGCCTTATAATGAGAATTCTAGCGACAGCGTTAACGATTGTTGGTGAAATCTTGTCGTCCCTGTTGATAACGTTTTGATGTCGAATCGAGCGGATATGTTTGACTACAGACCTTTTTTCAAGCTTTTCCCCGAAATAACCCTCACCCCATCTCCCCTAAATTGTCGAAAATTCAATGATGGGAAACTGGATATATTGTATGGGGTGTTATATTATCAGTATTGTAATATCGAAATATAGTTCATATAATCCTGTGTGACGTACCCAGCTGACAGGTCATGAAAACACCATATAAACATTAGGTTAAGCGTGGTGAAAATATTTTATGTAGGGTTATAAAAACACCATGAAAACGGTTTGCAATCTTTTTATGACGTTTTTAAAACGACTCCTAATACAGATTTAAAGATGTAAATCATTAGGATGGAAATAAATAAAAACTGTTGTAATTTGTTTTCAAAGATGTTTTCGTATGAGAAAAAATATTTCCCCTGAACGTCTTCCTAATGGTTAACCCACAGTGGCATGGGTAGCAGTGAATGTCTTCGTCGATGTTGTTGTTGTTGTTGTTGTTGTTGTTGTGATTATATATATCATTGTCGGATTATAACAAACTGTTTTATCTTTTGTCTACTCAATGATACTGTAAATATGTATGTCTCCAGTGTCTAATTTGTATATAAAAATGCGTTTTAACATGTTCAACTGCAAGGCAAATATATGTATAGATAGCCCCACATATGAATAAATATATTATTGTTATTGAAAAGTCCATAAAAGGTTCAATCATATTAATTAGCTTTTTGGGTGAAAATATCGGAAAATATATTTTTTTTCTCGGAACATTGGTCCAATAAATAGGCGACAAATGACTTCCATCACTTGGCGGCCATCTTGGATTTTTTTTTTTTTTTACATTTTCTTGCAGACCTTGGCCCAGGTAGGTAGTATGGAAATTTTCAGCCATGCACTCCCCAAGGATAGGATAGGCCCAAATCGTCTATCCCTGGTAGAGTTAATACCACCTTTTCGAAAATGTTATGAAACTATTTTGTGTTAGCTGATTATATAATTCAGTTGATCAGGGTGCATGTATCTGACATTAAGAATTTACCACCGTATCTTTCCAGAGAGGTACATAATATACAGTTCATAGCAGGTCTCCTTCTGTCGTACATAAAAGACCAGGAAGAGGTAGCCTTCAATGTGTTTATATATGTTTTCGTCTCGCTCCAACAACGTTTCTGTCTTGAACTCAAGAAAATATACCGCGAATTAACTTGAACGGATACGGCCATAACCCGCGTTTATTTATATCGCCCTGTTACCAGTACATTTGAAAGCCGATATTGATCGTTCCTATGACGTTCTCGCGTATTTCCTTGTAGCTGTTTCAATAATTTACGCTTCCCGAACATGTTGAATAGACTCAAAAGAAATTTCCTGTTGTGGCGAGACCGAATATAACATTATCATGGCAACCGTCAATATCGCTCAAGTGGAACTGTCAGTACCGTCAATTTGGAAATATAATATCAGATAAACTTTATATATGCGGTATACAGGGATCTCATGTAAGTATACGTGCGGTGTACAGGGGTCTCCTGTAACTATGCGTGCGATATACAGGAGACTCATGTAAATTTACATGCGGTATACAGTCGTCTCTATGCAAATATACGTGTGGTATATCGGAGTATCCTATGAATATGTGAGGTACAGGAGGTACACAGAGGCACCATGTGAATATACATGCTGTAGACAGGGCTTCATGTAAATATACATGCGTTATACAGTCGCCCCCTCATGTAAAACATACTTTCAGTATACAGGGGTCTCATGTAAATGTACATGGGGTATACAGTAGCCTCATGTAAAAGATGCTTTCAGTATACAGGGGACTCATGTAAATATACATGCGGTATACAGGGGTCTCATGCAAATATACATGGGGTATACATGGGTCTCACGCAAATATACATGGGGTATACAGAAGCCTTTAGTAAATATACATGCGTTCTACAGGTGTCACATATAAATATACATAGCGATATCGTGAAATATACATGGGGTCTCATGTAAATATACATGCATTGTACATGTGTCACATGTAAATATACATGCGGTATACAGCGGTCTCATGTAAATATGCATGCGGTATACAGCGGTCTTATCTAAATATACATGCGGTATACAGGGGTCTCATGTAAATATACATGCGGTATACAGGGGCTTCATTTAAATATACACACGTTATACAGGGGGCTCGTGTAAATATACATGCGGTATACAGGGGTTTCGTGTAAATATACATGCGTTATCCAGGGGGCTCGTGTAAATATACATGCGGTATACAGAGGTCTCATGTAAATATACATGCTTTACGGAGGGTCTTCATGTAAATATACATGCGGTATGCAGGTGTCTCGTATAAATATACATGCTGTATACAGAGGTCTCATATAAATATACATGCGTTATACAGGAGCTTCATACATGTAAATATACATGCGGTATACAGGGGTCTCACGTAAATATACATGCGGTATAGAGGAGCTTCATACATGTACAAATACATGCGGTATACAGGGGTCTCATCTAAATATACATGCGTTATACACGAGCTTCATACATGTAAATATACATGCGGTATACAGGGGTCCCATATAAATATACATGCGGTATACAGGGGTCCCATATAAATATACATGCGGTATACAGGGACCTCATGTAAATATACGTGCGGTGTACAGGGACCTCATGTAAATATACGTGCGGTGTACAGGGACCTCATGTAAATATACGTGCGGTGTACAGGGATCTACTGTGAATATGCATGCGCCATACAGGAGACTCATGTAAATATACATGCGGTATATAGCGGTCTCTATGTAAATATATACGTGTGGTATATCGGGGTCTGATATAAATATAAACGAGGTACAAAGTGGCTCCATGTGACTATACATGCGGTAGACAGGGTCTCATGTAAATATACATGCGTTATACAGGAGTCTCATGTAAAACATACTTGCGGTATACAAGGGTCTCAGGCAAAAAGACATGCGTTGTACAGGTGTCACATATAAATATACATGCGGTAATACAAGAGTCTCATGTAAATATACATGCGATATACAGAGGTCTCATGTAAATATACATGCGGTATACAGGGGCCTATATAAATATGCATGCGATATACAGGGGTCTCATATAAATATGCATGCGATATACAGGGGTCTCATATAAATATGCATGCGATATACAGGGGTCTCATATAAATATACATGAGGTATACAGGTGTCTCATCTAAATATACATGCGGTATACAGCGGTCTTATGTAAATATACATGCAGTACACAGGGGCCTCATATAAATATACATGCGATATACAGGGGTCTCATATAAATATACATGCGGTATACAGCGGTCTTATGTAAATATACATGCAGTACACAGGGGCCTCATATAAATATACATCCCGTAAACAGGGGCCTCATATAAATATACATCCCGTAAACAGGGGCCTCATATAAATATACATGCGGCATAGAGGGGTCTCATGGTGTGCCTTTTCTGTACTGCGAATTATGTTTAAGATTTGGAAACTTTTCTGAGAACAGGAGCATGTCCCAACATGTTTAGGTTCTAACACATTTCAAGAAGAGAAAAATTTCAATTTCGCATGATTAATTTAATCTCTAGACTGTGGACATTGTTCAGTAAAAATGCAAAGCAAAATTGTAATTTGACAAAATTTGTAACCATGACAATGAAATAGAAATATTATGGAAATACATGTAGACGGGTTTTTAATATAAGGAGAACGAACCTGCTGATCTTTATTTGTAACAGGGATTGGAACAGAGGGATTCGCACGTTTTTTGGAAATTTGAATAAAAATTTATGTTGATTTCGATTACAAACATCCAATTTTGTGGTCATTTTTCTCAAATTCCCTAACATTTCGGTATCTGAGATGAGAGTACGCCATGTTGATGGACATCTATAACATAATGTTTAAACCCTAAACATGCTTTTAAACTATAGCTATAGTTTCTGTGTGTAGAAAAAGTGTTCAGAGTTTGAACATATACAATATTTTTTTGAAACATATACATTGCAGTGTACAGATATAGCATATATTTCGGGGACAAAGTCTATTAAAACGTACACTAGGACGATGTGACCTGGTAATACAAATGCGTGTTCGTCTATCTTGTTTAACAGCCATTTTAGGTTAACAACAAACAATGTACATATATGTATACATGAATATATACGGTGCAAAAATAGCCTGCGTAATTACATTTGAAGATATATACTGTTATCGAAAGCTTTAATAGAGTTAATTGCTACGACACACAGCTAGTTCTCTGTGTGTACATGTATATAATTAGCATTTAGTGCTATCGGATACGCACCATCAAACTTATCAGGAGGGATAATAAGATCACATCATGTGCTGTCTGAAAAGACAAGGTATTCTAGGGAAATTCAGGGGAAAATATTGACCACTTCCTTGAAGGTAACCTTAACCTATTACAAGTACTATTTTGAGGGAAAATGCAAATTGGTGCACCCATGTCATCTACCCAACTGGACTCTGACACAGACGTCCGCATTCAGGAGGCTACTATTTTCGGACTATTTACTATATATTTAATTGGTCCATTTTCTTCCAAACGGCCTTTTTCGTATATATACCACCGTCGAGAAAATGACCTTTCTCGAAATACTCATTTCTCGGATTGCTTTGTCGTCACAAAGTAGTCCACCGAAAACTCTTGCGAACTTGAAGTAATTTGGATATTTTTGTTAGGAAATTGATAACCGAATACTGGTCTTTCCCCTATCAGAAGAGGAAAATTATTCTCCTGTCGCGTATTTATCGTAAAACTGGGCCGTCTGCCGCTGTGTCACGTATTTACGGCAAAATGTGTCCCTCCCCATTCATCCAGGGGTAAGTCGTTCGGGTGGCAAATACACGCCCTGGTGCCAGGGTGTAATTATTTCTCATCAAGAGACAGTCGTGTAATAATCGACGGTTCCCGTATTAACACAATACCACTCATCATGTCTCACCCGACATCGCGTAATACCGTTAATATACGAGTATTCACTGGGATACATGTGCTATTCAACTACACCGCTGTTCAAAGAAAGGGGAAATATGCTTACCGGTACATGAAGATTATATTTTCGCAAATTCAAAATATGCCAGTTATTACTCGATGAGGGAAGAACTGCACATTACATCTCAGAGACTGCTGCAGCTGATCGGGGCGCCCTATAGCTGTTATTGTCGAGCCCTCTGTTATTGCGTTAATACAGAAATGGTCAATTTTATACAAGCTTTACCTACTTAGCAAACATACATTTTGGTGTATTTCTAGAGTTTACTTCATTAGTCACTTCTGCAACACGGCCAGAACTATGGTGTTGATCAACACAAAAAAGGTGTTGAGCTCAACACCAATAAATGGTGTTCAATTTGCACCCACACCATATATCTTCAACATCCTTTCTTGATGTTGGCCCACACCATTAATCGGTGTTGAGCCAGTATCGGCACTTATCAGTGAACACCAAAATATGGTGTCGAGCCATTTTCAACACCCTATATTAGTGTTGACCAACACTATTATTTGATATTGAACTGGGCCGCACCATTTTTTTTTAGTTTTCACCTTGGTCAACACCATTTCTCAACACCACTTTATGGTGTTGACCATCCCTCAACACCAAAAACGGGCGTTGGACCAACATCCTTTTTTCTGGCAGTGTGCTTTCTTTCTCATCACAGAATAATTCGTACCTATAAATGTTACTATAAATTCCAGATCACGACATGAATTAGATTATTTTTGGTGGTTGCTCACACGCCGGTGATGGTGGCCTGAGCGGTAGTATTAAACGTAGGAGATTCTCTTTCCAAAAATTCGAGACGATCGATGTCCAAGTCTTGTTTCATGTCGCGTAGACGACTTGGGGTCTCAAAATGCGAGAACTTAAAAAAAGAAAGATGGCGACTTGGTTTGACACATTGAAGACTGTGCTCCCAGTGGAGCACGTTCGTAATCACTAGGTCATCAAGGAGGACACTAACATACACCTGTGTGAATGACGGTAACTATAACATGTTTCATATTTAATTGCAGTTATATGTTTTTTACCTGTTTTTTTCTGTTTGTTGTCATCTTTTCTATCACCCAATTCAATTAGCAAAACATGTATTTTTCTCTCGAAACAGAGCAATGTCCATGGTTCAGTTTCCTAGTATAGTGTCTTACTGTGTTAATATGTATCAGTTTGCACTGGGGTGACACCAGTAGATAGGCATACACATGTATAAGCACGTTTATCAGATTATACGGGAATATTTAATAGGGTGATATTGATATCGACACACCGACGTTCGTATTATGTTTATTCAAATGATTAGCCAGCAATTTCGCCGTATTATCACCAAGTCTTTAGCGAGATTTCGAAAAGTTTAAAAATGAAATAATATCCATATAGTATCAGACAGTACTGATGCAAGGAAGTGTGGCTGTATATCACGGTAGGATCAACAGTATTCGTACGTATTACTCATTATCTATTATTAACCATACGGGCCCGTGGGAGGGACCATTATGCCTTCACCCTCTTCCCCCCCACCCCCACTCTTCCGCAAACTTTCTACGCTGGGTTCGGAACGACAAAACAATGAAAGCTGACACTCCCCAATCTAATTAAAATTAAATCCTATTTGCTCCCCATTTGAGTTTGTCGCTGGTACGATCTAACTGGCTTGCAGTAACTCGCGTGTAAACCAATCCCGTGAACGCTTCATAGTGCTTTGAAGGGAACATTGATGACAAAGAATTTTTGGTTGGCTCAGCCGAATTAGCCGGCTCGCATGTTGCTGCGATCCCGACATTGTGGCACCATAATACGGGGTAGATATATGGACTGATCTTTGGTGTAAACATTGGGGTAAATGGACACAGTGAACCCATCTCCCCTCCCCGACTGCAAATGGATGAGTCCAGATGCGACCATGATGTCATAATGCTATTAAATATCCATGGTATGGGCGCTCAGAACACCAAATTCAATTGAAATACGTAAGATCATACATAGCGACATGTACGATTGGGGAGCATTGATAGGCTATTAATTTATTAAGATTGGACACTCCCTGTCTTCGTAGCTTACCATATTGGAATCAGCTTGAGCCTATTTGTGTATCCTGTCCCCCCCCCCCCCCTCCCCTATCCAGGGAAAAGAATGTGAGATGTTTTCTTCATTTTTCTCAGTATTCCTTCATTTCTGCGGATAAAAGTGAAAAAAGGTATTTCATTTCACATCAGATTATCATTTACTAATTTATCATGACGGTCTGAGGAAGAAATTACATAAATAATATATTGGAAAATCGAACAAATACGTATTCTGTGACGTCATCGCAGTGGCCGTCTTGGATTGTTTATATTCTTAGGTACATGTATAGCTTGTCCCACGAGTATAGTGTGGTAAGTTTCATCGTGCAATTTCATAGATAAGAAAAATTTAATGGGGGCGATGCCCCCCCCCCCACCGCCCCCATCTACGGAACGACAAAAACTTGAGATCTGACACTCCGTGACTTTCTAGTTTATCATTGTGGTCATTGGGGTCATTTTTGTATCTATTTCCATAACCCTCGGGCAGCAGAGCGAGAATAAATTCAAAATGGCGACCATGTGAGGGTACCAGATAAGTGATGTTTTCGTCATTTTTCTTCAAAATTCCTGCTTCAGATTATTATTCACTAATTTAGGATGCAATTTTTGCGAAGAAAGCGTACGAATAAAAAAAAAATCGAAAAACCTGAGCGAAAAATCGTCAAGACCTCATTGTGACTTGTGACGTCATCATGGCGGCCATCTTGTATTTTTTAAATTTTCTAGTAGAGCTTGACCCAAAGATATAGTGTTCCTGCACTCTAGCCATAGGAATAGCGAAAATATATCCCCCTCCCCCCTTTCAGGCTATGGTTCACCCCAAATCACCCAGGCTACACAGGCAAACCGTCACCAACCAGTACCACTCAGTAACTGGTTGGCTACTGGTTGGTGGAGAACTGATTGGTACTGGTAGGAAAGGTCCCCTTGCGGTACCGTTCAGTCTTCAACTGATCAGTACCAACCGGTAACCAAACGGGTACTGATTGGTCACCCATTGGATCCTATGAATTTTCTACTGATTGGCTACCATGCAGTTACCAATCATTTACCAATGAGTTACCGCTATGTTACCATCCCAATTTTCCACACTTGGTACCTGTTGGTAACAATGCAGTAACACTTCAGCACCAGCTCAGTTACAGCTTGGTTACAGCTCAGTTACTGAACGGCTACCAACTGAACGGCTACCAATTTCTGCTTACCTCTTGGTACTGGTAGGTACTGGTAGATAAGGTCCCCTCGTGGTACTGTTCAGTTGTCAAGTTGGTCACCAATCAGTAACTGAACAGTACCAACCGGTCACCAATCAGTTACCACACATTTCATTTATGGTATAATCTATTGGTCACCAACCAGTAACTGATCAGTAGCCTTCAAGTCAGAAGTGCATGGTACTGCAAAGTTGGGATCGTTGTGGCTACGACTTGGTTACCAATCAGTTACTGGTAGGTAACTGGAAAGAACCTGGCATATACTACCAAGTGGTGACTGATTGGTAACTGCACGGTACTGTTCAGTCAGGACTTCATGGTACCAATCCTGAACTTTCCGTGCAGTACCAACAAGTTACCTGGAGGTTACCAACAGGAAACTGAACGGTACCAATTGGTACAGAACTGAACGGTGAAAGTTTTCCTGTGTAGAAAAGACTGTTCATTGTTAAAATTGTGTCCCGAATTGAATGTCTGGTGTTCTAGCCTATAGTAGGCCTATTGCTACGGAGGGCCAATGTCTGGCTGATCCACTGTCCGTGTTTGACGGCAGATTTTGAGGTCGAGAACGAGGCCGTTTACGTCACGTGGTTAATGGGATTTCTGACAGGTCGAACATATGGCCGAGGATATTTCGCATGCCCCAAAGTAACGTCTGTCGATAACTGGTTAGACCCTCTCATAACAGAATCAGGTATATCTTCATGTGATTTTTCATTTTGGACTTAAGAGATGTCCAGCAATTGAACATGTTAATATGAATATACAGGAAAGTATTCCGATTCGATTGACTATTCATGTTCGGTTACGGTTAGCTGACTTTGGACCATTTTAATTATCCTGTAGCATAGCGATGTTGAGATGGAAACACCGCTCATGTCGCTAAAAGTATTGATGTATTGAAGTATTGATGCCAAGTGTGGTTTTTCTCATTCAGAGACAAGGGAAAGGAGAACCAAGAAAATTTTGTTACTTAAAGGAAAGGTTCGGGTATGGTAAAGCTATATTTCAACTGAAAGAGCTAGTCAAATGGTATTCAACTGTATTTTTTTTTAAATTTTTGGAATTTATTTTAACACAGAAATAGTTAACCAAATGCTGTGATACCGTCAAATTTACCGAACTCCAGGAAAGCGCCATTGTATTGTCACGTGACTTATTTTAGCCAATAGGAGTAAAACTATGTAAAACAGTGTGACGTAAGCGGAAGGTAGAACATATGTTGACAGCACGAAGCTGCGTGTGTAAAGGTGCAAGTTTGACGGTGTAAACATGGCAAGAATTACTTCAAATACTAAATAGCTCATACCATTTTCATTTCTAGTTGCCAGAGCGCGGCTTTGTTCGCTCTCCCAGCAGCGAAGACACTCGATCTCTCCCGTAAGCGGTCGATGAGAGCAGCGTGTGCACCGACACCATACATGGAGTACATGATGTACTAAATTTTCCACGCGGGCTTCTGCCTTCATTTCGTAGCCTGTCTCGCTTTAGAGCTGCTATCCCCGCAGCTCTGATCTCCGTATCTGAGCGTTTCGGCTCGAATTGGTAGCCCTGAAGACCAAACACAGCTTCCACATCGCTTTCACCGCTGGAGTCGGAACTGCCGCTCGTCGACATGATTTCACTCAATTTCGACTGAAGACCCCGTGCTTCACGTATATTACCCGAACAGACAGAAGAGTTCCAAGCCTTTCCCCTACGTCATATCTGCCTTCTGGATACGATACAATGGCGGCACTCTATCTCTGCAAGTTCGCGGTTTTAAAATGATTAGTACTCCTTCAAAAAAAAATTTAAAATGAGAAAATATATCTTCTGGGTTTAATTTGGTGAGTTGTAATAATATGTATCAAAGACAACCAAACCCGAACTTTTCCTTTAAATACACCGTTGTGCCTTTCGCCGAGGGTCAGATTGTTTCTTCTTCAGGGGAACTCTTACGTCCAATAAATAGTAGGCCAATGAGAAAGCTCGTTTTAATTCAAAATGGCGCGGGTACAACGGTCAATCGCCGGAAGAGTGAAGGCAGGCTGTCACTATCTGTTAATACCCAAATTCAGTGTTAGTCATACGGTATATCTGATGTTCGGGACATGACATGCTATGGTTGTCACTGTCCTAAATCGGAACTTTCTCAGAATTATATAAAACAAAAACATACAAATAAAAGGAAATTTTGCGTCAACATTATTCATCGTCGAGTGCGATATATATACATTCACTGCCAGTATACGACCAAGGCCGCTTACATCAAACACAAATACTCTATAGAATCAGGCAATCCGCCTTTTGCGCATTATTGCGAGAACAAAGAAGAGCCGCCCTGCGTAGCGACCCGTAACCTCGGCTGATCAGCTGCTGGTTCGTATAATTTGCCGTATCTTTTAACACACGAGAATATTTTGACCTGGTGATAGCTGGAATATTTTCATGTAATATTTGCCAAATTGTAAGCATAATGACACTTTCTTTGAATACTGGGAAAGTATAATTATATCAGTTATAACCAGTTCAAAATATTCTCCTCGGTCAAAAGATAGAGCAAAGTGAAATTATACGACCCAGTAGCTGATCAGCAGAAGTCACGAGTCACTGCACAGATAGACTCTTCTTTTTTCTCTCAATAATGTGGGAAAAGGCGAATTACCTAGTGCTCGTTATTCGGGGGCGGTGTGACCAAGATTACAAGCAGTGGTTTCACACAGGATACAAAGATACAGGTCATATAGCGTAGCAAACCAGATGTGCTGTTGATTTTAAGTCTTTTATCATTTTTTTCCGCG
The DNA here is from genome assembly GCA_036873755.1 of Hanleya hanleyi. Classification (NCBI taxonomy): domain Eukaryota; kingdom Metazoa; phylum Mollusca; class Polyplacophora; order Lepidopleurida; family Hanleyidae; genus Hanleya; species Hanleya hanleyi. Next base: position 73,259 of record JAVTVY010025600.1, read on the forward strand.
AAACACAACACACCCAGTGGGCTTGATAATTTATCAAAATCATCTTATACATGTACATCTAAAATGACATCAACAGAAACCAATGCAGTATGCCGCATCAGAGGCATATTCAACTTTTTTAAGTATATGTAAAAGTAACAATCTGGTTCGGCAAATACACTCACAAATCCACAAGTATACGATTTCAAATACAGTTAAATCATGAACTGTGCAAAGCACTGAGAACCCCTCGGCCTTGGTGTGATTAAAATAGGGCCCTTGTTGAAGAACAATCAGTTGATGGCAACAAGCAATTGATGATAAAAATGACAGATAATATAGGCCAATCTGATTAATGTTTGTAAGGTTTGTACCATGATCACTTGTCTATGTGATTTAAGTTTGGTACTCCTGTATATCCTTGAGACATGGTGGTAATGATAGACAAAGACAGACATATTTCCGTACCCACACACATGATGACAATACTCCAGTGCCAATTTTGGCTGATGCCCATGTACGGTCAGGTATGTGTCCAGTGTAAGGTCAGTTAGCCTCTTGAGTTTAAAAAGACGATATGTTACAAAACGAAAATTTTGACCCAGTGACCTCCCAAAATAGGTCAACCACACGTTGCGATAGACTTCTGCTCTATGACCATTTTGGTCATGTTGGTACTTCCGCTCCAGGCAGTCATTTTCCAGATAATTAAATGTTGACAAATTGAAATAATCTGACCTGGTGACTAAAAAAAAACTGGCTCAATCTCACTGATATTCGATAGGCTTCTGTTTTGTGACCACTTGCATGTGTGGTGTAAGTTTGGTGAACCTGGGTATATTCATTCTTGAAATATGATGGTAATTAGAAAACAAAGACGGCTGAACGTACGTACGTACATGAAGACAATACACCAAGAACAATTTGGCTGTAGTCCATGACCTTATGTGTGTCTGTAGTGTAAGTTCAGTACGCTTAGGCGAAATCGTATTTGAAATATGGTGGTAATAAGCCGCCAGAGATGAATGGACAATGTGGCCCAATGGCACAAAAGAATAGGTCAGTCTGACCGATTTTGATTGTCTTCTGCGTTAGGACCATCTACATATGTGAAGTAAGTTTGGTGCTACAAATCATTGTCATTCTTCAGGTATGGTGGTAACAATGAATTCATGATAAATTGACATATTTTGACCTGGTGACCTAAACAAATATGGGTCAATGTCGCTGCTTTTCAATAAGCTTCTGCTCTGTCACCATATATGGTATGCATGTGTGATGTAAGTTTAGTATTCCTAGGCATAGCCATTCTTGAGATACGAAGGTAACGAGAAATTAGAGACAGCTATGATGACAAAAATATCCGTCGGGCAAAATTGCCCGAGGAGCTAAAAACTATTAGCGACTTATAGCCAAGCCTGTCCTTTTTCTCATTTCGGAGGCAAAGAAACACAAGAGTAGACTTACAATCTTAATAAATTAATATCCTATCAATGCAAATAGGATTTTAATTTTAATTAGATTGGTAGATTTAATGACACAGAATCTTGCAGCACATTATTTGCTATATTCGGTGTATATAAAGTTCATATATAGCTTGCTCTGGGAGAGTTGAGTTGTGGCAAAGGGACACCCGTGCATATCTAATTCTGAGAGAATGGGGGATGTGGGTTATCGACAGTCGCTAGTTCTATAACATACACACAAGACGTCTCAGTTGTCGCCGGAATTGAGTGTCTGTAAGAGATACAACGCAATCACTATATTTGAGAATACGGGATTGTTCCGTGACACGGCCTGTCACAACGAATGACTCTCCTGAAACTACGGTGGGCCATACCTGACATTCAGACGTTCCCTGGTACTCGAAAATTCAACAAATCTTGTAAGTGCTGCGCTGCAAGGGGACGCCCGAAGTAGTGGAATGATCCCTGTACACGTTTAACTCCGGTAGATAGGAAACACGGTCTCCAGCTAGCTTGTAATGGGTCAGGGAAAATCTGATGTCTGAGGGTACCGTAGTTGAATTGCATTTGTTGCATGGTAGGCTACCATAAGACTTGGCACATTGATATAATACTATGTTGTGGTTAAGACATGTATATCAGAAGTGAATCTTAGTTCCCTAAATAATTCTCTTTTTATTTCAGATATGGATTCCAACTATTTAACCACATCATTTCGAGTAGATTTCCGACTTCAATGGCGTCCAGACAGGCATTTATTTCGACGACAGCCCCTTCTGGAAAGTCGGATTCTTTAAAGAGCAACACTTCAATGGCGTCCAGACAGGCATTTATTTCGACGGCAGCTCCTTCTGGAAAGTCGAATTCTTTAAAGAGCAACACTTCAATGGCGTCCAGACAGGCATTTATTTCGACGGCAGCTCTTTCTGGAAAGTCGGATTCTTTAAAGAGCAACACTGGTATCTATCTAGGAGAATATGATGTTAGCGCGTGTACTGATCAATCGCCAGATGGCGCTAGCAAAGATGGCGGACGGTGTGGTGTCGGTTGCTGTAAACCGGCCTGGATGCAGAAATTCGCAAATATCCAGTCTTTTGTTGGACTGTACGCTGTATGTGACTTATTCGGTTTTGCGTTGAAGATTTATCTAATGTCACAGATCACAACGATTGAGAAACGCTTCGGATTTAGCAGTTCACAGAGTGGATTCATATTAAGTTCCTCGGAAATTAGCTTTCTTGTATTCATACTCATCTTTCCGCACTATGCGCGGAGATCACATATCCCCAGAATACTCTCCATAGCTTCGCTACTGTGCGGAGTAACGGGGTTAATTTTCGTATTAGCCCATTTTCTACCAACAGATGGCGCTATTGAAGTGGAGATTGAGAGGTCGGAGAACTTCAGCAAAAATACTCATTCCGAGCAGAAAAATAGTTCCTACTATGGCCATATATGTGTATTCGGCGATAGTATGAACGCGACTTTGGAAATATTTTATAACGACTCGAATGTGTGCGCCGAAGATTCCATAGAAATGAAACGCAGTAGGACTAGCAATACCGCCATGTTAATTTTCTTGGGTGCCATGCTTTTGCAAGGTATAACAAACGCCCCGAGAACACCATTATCCGGGACGTACGTGGACGACAACAATCCGCACCCAGCTAGGACTGCAAAATACATAGGTATGTCATGCTTCTCCACTAATCCTTGCTTTACAACGGCGCATTCGTCCGTAATCAGGCTAGCTGGCACACTCACATGGAATCACGTTCAATCAATCGACCGTACTCTTTCAAATGACATTTCGGTGTATTCTTTCCAGAGTCAATCCATTTCTAGCTGTCGTTTCACTAATAGAACAACTTCATGTAGTACAAGTCAGTTGGATGGATATGGAATAACAGCCTATGAATATTCAATGTTTTTTTAGGATGCAAAATAATAACACATACCGGTTCTTGTTTCCTCAGGTGTTATGGTCAGCATCGGCTCGATCGCTCCTCTGGTGGCCTTCGGAATGGGAGCGCTATCGGACAACCTATACCACACCTTAGCAGGTAAGGGCAATCAAATCGGTCAAATTATACTTTGATACTGAACCAACCAATGGAGTTTGAGGTTGAGTGCCTTTAATCCTAACTGAACTGGGTTTTTTGGGACCTGTCCAGACCTGGGGAAGAGAGTATGGGGGGGAGGGGGTGCATTTCCCCTTAAATATATTTCGTGCCCCCTGAGCTATGGAGTTGAAACGTACCAAACTATACCCTTGGATAAAGCTCTACCAGAAAATGCATAAAACAATCCAAGATAGTTGATTTGATGACGTCACAGTGACGTAATTTTCGAACAGGAATTTTCTGTCGTTTTTTCGATCAGATTTTGTTATATGTGTTCTCTTCGCAAAACTGCATAAACAGTTGTAAATAGAAATGAGAATTAGATAGTTCTTGCCCACTTTTTCTTGTAGAAAAGCATGAATTTTGCAAAATAGACTGATGAAAAAATCAATTTTTTTGGTACATGTACGCCACATGGTAGCCATTTCGAATTTACCCATGTTTCTGTGCTTTGGGAGATTATACAAATTAGCTCAAAGTGACCCCAATATGATAAACTACAGTCACGGAGTCTCCGCTCTCATTTTTCCTTTCTCGTTCCAGAGCTAGTCTGGAAAGTTCGGTAGGGAGGACATAATGCCCCCCCCCCCTCCTCAGGCCTGATAGGGTTAATGTTCAGAACGAGGAAAAGTATTTCCCATTGAATTCCTGGAGTTCATTGTATGAAGTACCCACTCGTATCAATATCCCGAATGTTTTATGCTACTTACATACCTAATTAACCCTATTCTGGATTGGGGGGGATTGTGTCCCCGCCCCCACCAAACGTTCTCCCCTACCTCCGGAATCACAAAACAATGAAAGCTGATTGTCTCCAACTTCTATATGCATAACCCCCCGAGTAAAGGATCATGCGCAAATCCAGTATGGCGGCCATGTGAGGTACCAGAAAGTGATATTTTCGTCATTTTTCTTCAAAATTTCCTGCTTTTCTTCTCGGAAAATTGGGCAAAATCTATTTTATTTCACATCTGACCATTCAGGTTTTTGGTAATGATTTTCGGCCGAGCAGCACTCCGCCGGAAGTGACATCAAAAATGTTAAAAGTGAAATTTGTCGAACGTTCAAATCACTTATATTTGTATTATACCTTTGTTGACCCGTCGTTAAAACGAAGGCTCTAGAGTTTATCTTCCCGTTGACAGGGATGAGCATTTGAGAAATTGATTCGCTCAGGTACAAAACGGAGGAGGAGTTTCGGTCGGATCCAGTCAAATCCTCGTGTTCGCGAGATGTGTCCGTTTTGGTCATAGCAATGTCCTAAAATCAACACCGCTATATTGCGACAAGCACAAGTGAAGTGAGTTGGGGAATCGGAGCATGCACTTGTGAGCATTAGAATGTTGAGGTGGTCTTTTCTTAATATATCACGTCTTACTTTTAACCCTATCTCTCATTCAATAAAATTTCTTTTTAGATACACATATGTCCACTCACGACCCTCGATGGATTGGCGCTTGGTGGTTGGGATTTCTTGTCTGCGGCCTAATCACTATCCTGGTCTCGACGTTTATATTCTGTTTTCCCCGGCGGATGAATATGCCGGCAGGCGCAGAGCATGCAAAAGCTGATTTACAACTCATGAATAAACCCAAACACAAACATGATCCCGAACTTTCAACGAAAATAACTGCGGCAGAAACAAAACTTGTTGCCAGAGTTAAAGGTAGGCCAACAGTTTGATATAATCCATCAAAGTTCAGACTATTCATGAGGTTTAGGATCACATAACCTCTCTAAATAACAATCCATGGATCTTACTTTTTTCAAAAAGGTTTCATGTCTTTCCATGTTCAACCCTCCATACAATCCTGCTTTCTGTTATCTGAATATATAATCGGCTTCAGAATATTTCTAAAATGTAGTTCCTATATATCTATGTTCCTGTGTTTTATGCTCTGTCTATGCTCTGGTGAATGTGAAAGACTTTAAATTCCTATATTTCAAAGAAAATGAACTACACTTCTGCCTTTTTTCCATAAAAATCTGATATATTCATTTCTGCGTGTTTTTCCACACAACAACAACAAAAACACTAACGGGAATATTACAGATATTTTTCAACAGTAGCCTGCAATATTCTGTTGGTCTGTGTTCTTGTACATATATATGCCAAATAGGCCTAATCATAATTATTGCACCGACTAATTATACAAAAGCGATAGTGGCAAGACGACAATTTTTTATAACCTAACGCAGCGGATTCTTTCATTTCTGATCAAATTATAAAAGATCTCCATTCCATAAATTAAATCGGAACGGGTTTTAGATCTCCTCTTTCTCTAGAGGCACATTTGTGCAGAACACTTTCGGTAAGTACTAAAGGCCCTCATAAATGTTACAAATAATTAACTATTAAACTATTCAAGAATATTAATCTAATGATGTATACAGAGATTATGTAAGCAGATATTCCCTCTAATGAGCTCGGGCATTTTTTCGAACGAATTGTTCTGGAATAGTTTATTTTACAGGTACATGTAAATTGCGCGGACCTTCTAGTAAAAGAGATAACTGTGGATGATCAGCGAAAGCAGATTTTTATACCTCCAATCTTAAAGAGCGGCCGTGTATTTGGACCTCCTGGAAGAACAGTTTTTGTAACTGACAGAGTTACCCTCGATAAATATAAATATATATATGAAGAAGAGGTCATATCCTTTCCATAAAGGGCTCATTATACTATTTATGAAAAAAAAACGTTCTGTACATGTATCTTACACAGCTTTGGTATCTGGTATTGGACGTCTGGTCACCAATCCGGTGTATATGGGAGTCGTGTTCTGTCAGTGTTTACAGATGTTCGGAATGGTGGGTACGGCCGGGTTTGTACCCAAGTACATGGAGACACAATTCCTTGTGCCCGCCTGGAAAGCTAATGCAATAATGGGTGAGTTATCTCGGCACCACACATCGTAAATTTGAGTGCACCAGACGTTTTTCAGTTCAGACCACACCTTATAGGTTCCAATAGTCCTGATGTTTCCCCAAATATCGTATGCGCCAGTAGGCGTACAACATTCTCCAGCTTTTCCCATCTCCTATCCCCCAGCACTTATACTGCTCTATTTCCCATTTCGTACGCTCCACTACCGCTGGTACTTTACTCGTATGCTCCACTACCGCTGGTACTTTACTCGTATGCTCCAGTACTGTGTAACTCTCATATGGTATGCGCCAGTAAAAGCTTCGCGAATGCTCCAGTACTTTCCTCGATTAACCTCGTGTATTCCTTCGATTCACAGTATTTCCTTCGATTCACAATAACGTGAGTATGCTCCAGAACTGGACTCGATTCACAATATCTCGCTGATGTTCATGTATTTCTCTCGGTTCACAATTTTTCGCGTATGTGCCAGTTATTCCTTTGATTCATGACACCTTGCGCATGATCGGGCAGTTCCCACGATGCACAATACCTCGCGTATGCTCCATTACTGCCCTCGACTCACAATACCTCGCGTATGCCCCATTACTGCCCTCGACTCACAATACCTCGCGTATGCTTCAATAATGCCCTCGACGCACAATACCTCGCGTATGCTCCATTACTGCCCTCGACTCACAATACCTCGCGTATGCTTCATTACTGTCCTCGACTCACAATACCTCGCGTATGCTTCATTACTGTCCTCGACTCACAATACCTCGCGTATGCTTCATTACTGTCCTCGACTCACAATACCTCGCGTGTGCTCCAGCGTTGACCTTAATTCACAATACGTAGCATATGCTACATTACTCCCTTGAATTTGCAAAGCCTCTCGGAAATTGCAGTGCTATCCTCGGTATAGAACACATCATATATGATTCTGTGATATGGTACCCTGGATTCAAAATGCCACTCATATTCTCCAATACTACCGTGGATTTACAATACGTCACGTATGCTTCGGCACTGCTCCTGGTTTACAATACATCTCATATGATCCATTACTATACCTTCGTTTCACAACACATCGAATATGCTCCAGTGCTGTCTTCGGTTCACGACTTGTCTCGTGTAATCCGGCACAGGTCTCGATTTACAGCACAACTCTCTTTCTCCAGTACTGCCCTCTGTTTGCAACACATATGATCCAATATACTGTCCTCCGTTCACGTAGCATCTTGTATGCTCCAGCACAGCTCTTGAATTAATCTTCTTTCTCCAGTACTTATATCAGCTCGCAACACCTATCGCATATGCTCCACTACTTCTCTCGGCCTACAATACACCGGAACAACGCAACACATTCAAATAAAAGCACCGATAACTTTCTGCATATTTAGAGGTGTGCTCAAATCTAATGTACGACAAATAACTACATGCAAGTCAATTGTATTGTAGGACTACAAACACTTATAATTGAATTATTTTGGCCTATGTGAATTCAATTTAATTTCATTTCATTTTATTCTTTATTATTATTATTTTCAGGAACTGTGGCTGTCTTGAGTATGTTAATTGGACCCATTATTGGGGGATCGATAATTTCAAGATTAAAATTTACAACCTTGGGAAATTTAAAACTCATTTCCAGCGTAGTTCTCGTCTCCATTCTGGCCTGTCCAATCGCAATGGTCATTGCTGGGGAGCAGCCATTTATTGTGAAGTCATCTACCCCATCAAGGTGAGTATTTAGCGATCGAAAACGCTTTCCATTAATGTAATTTTTCAATTCAAGCGTCAAATCTGATATTCCGCTGGTGCTGTAGAAATATTCGATGGAGACCCCCCTTCATTTTATTTTCATGACCCTTTGGACTAGATAGAGGGCCGAAACTCTTTATAGTATTTTTTTTTTTTTTTTTTTTTTTTATATTTTCTTTCAAATCCAATTAATACGATAGAGAATAATTGGTTTTGGCGAAATAAATTTGCATGCCCTGTTATGCAAGAAAAATCGAAAACAATAAATGGACAGGATTTCTGAGGACACTCGCGGCCGCCATATTGAATTTTTCCATGATCCATGCACCTGGTATTATGCAAAGAGGCTCAAAATACGCCAGAAGCACATGAGAACTATTCCCTGAACTAACGTTCTCAGTTAGTTGCCTGTTGGCTCAGGGATTAACTCCCGTGTGCGGGCAGTTTTGGTGAGGTTTTCGCCTCGCGAGGCCGGGAGACAAATATCAAACGTGTTTGATAATTCTGCCTCGCGAGGCGAAATCCTCACCGTATGCGGTGAAGATAAGCTAACAGCTCAGTCGTTTCATTCATCCGATCAATGAAACGCTATTCAGGTGATTTGTACATACGACTGATCAAAATGGCCATTTTTACGCGAGCCCCGTCACATGAAAGATCACATGATTTTGAATAAGGTGTTCCGCGGGAATTGAACTCAATTCGATGAACCTTTTTGCTCACCGTGTGCGCTGAAACCACACGAGGGCTAGCCCCTGAGACAACAGCCAATTGAGGCCGTTGGCGCAGAGGCTAGCTCTCGTTTGCGCCGGGCTTAGGGTCCTAGCAAGCACTGGTTATACTTGATCACATTTGTTTTTACTCTACGTACAATTTCTTGTAGATATGCATTATTTATTCACCAGGGTCAAAGTTGTTTTCTGAATTTTTTTTTTTTATCTCTGTAGATATTCTCCTCAAGCCTTCATTTACACAAACTCATCATGTATGGATAGTTGTCTGTGCCCCGATGACGCTATGATGCCTGTCTGTGGATCAGACGGTGTGACGTATTTCTCGCCATGCCACGCTGGATGTTTCAACCAATCAAAAACGGTAAGTGTATATTCTTAGTTCTGTATGCAGGCTTTACATTCACCCTTACAATGCTGCTCCGTGTGACATATACAAAATTACTAAAGTATGAGCAGTTTAATTTGTCGTCTGAAATATCAACATTTGGCTGTACCTGGATTTTCTTCTTTGCAGCGTGTAAATCACAGCTGGACCATTTCTCCGTGATCATGGTGATATTTGTAATCTATACGTTTTGAATAACATTCCAATTCTCTCGGTATAAAAGGGAGTGAGCGAATATGATTTAGCGTCGATTTCAATACTATTTCAGTCATGTCACGACGTTTGGTCCCTATTCCGTTTCTTTAATGGACCACTTCTGAATATTGAATGCAACCACCTCGCTGGGGGTCTAATAACACCCCAGCCACCAGTCAGATTTTTGGACCGGATTCGGGGCCTTCGCGCACATCGCCGGAAGTGACATCATATATAGTGAAATAGATGTTTACCGAACATTTCGATTACTTTTCAAGTCTGCATAATACCTCTGTTGACCTAGGGTTAAAAAGAATTATCTGGAGATAATTTTCCCTGTTTATCTGGACAGAGCATATGAAAAGTAGTTCGCTCATGTGCAACACTAAAGGAGTTGTTCGGACGGATTCAAACTGAACCGTGAGTTGGTTGGTTTCCCCTATACGTCATAGCAACGTAGTAAAGGTCAACTTCCGCTATTGGTGGCAGGGATGGTAATGGAGCCTGCGAAATGGAGCATGCGCTGTGGGGAGGTTGTATTGAATGACGGACTGCACGTGTGTATGTTATGGTGAAAAAAAAATCTATTGAATGAAATTTGGAATGGATCTGTCAGGAAAACGACACATCCTGTTAGATTATTATATCTTGATATAGTTATACCCCCTCACTAGATGTGTATGTCGAAATATATATTTGACATGTAATTGACAACCTCACGGGACCAAAGTGTATGTAGCAGACAGGCCAGTTATCTCCCCTGAAACAGGGACAGTAACCCAGTGACCACCAACAGATTTGCATTGGCGGCAAGGTTAACGTAATTGCATCTCGTCGAGTCTAGACTTCCATATTTCGGCAAGAAGTAGCCTACTTTAATTCAAGCTGACAAACTTTTTGACGGGGTTGTCCACCTATATTTTGTGTTATGCACGCTCGTATTTGAGAAAGTTTTGAGAAAGTGCACGGACACCCAAATAATCTCTCTGAGCAAGATCTTATTATACCCTGAGTTAAAATCAAACTCGTGTTCAAACCCATCATTCTCCAAAACAACTACTACTGGCCTCCAATTATTCGTCGCAGCAGAGACCTGAAAAAAAATTCAATTCTCTGGTGGAGTTTGCCTAAAGGGGTCAAAGGATGGAGAGTATTTTTTTTAGTGGCCTGGTGCCTGAAGGGACGTACTTCTAACTGGAGAATCTCAATCGATACAGTGGCCGATACATCCGCATCATACTTATTTCACGGACTGAGCCGGTTCATGGACAGGTGGACAAAAGAGGAAGACTTGGGTTCACACGTGCTGAATATTTATTAATATAAATCCCCCCAATGAATGGCAATCCCATACAAAGCGTTGTTCCAGGCTGGACACCTGGAATGATATAAAGACGGACGTGAGGAACGTCTTCCGATCGTCTAGCGGCGAATGCCGATTACAATCAAATACAATAGCATAAATGGCAATCTATAATGTACATTTAGCTAACGAAGTTATTTGATCAAAATTACTTTTCTCGAATCAGAAATACTCGATAACACAATGTTCAGAAAATCTAGTTGGAAACCAGTTTTAACATTGACGAGTGAAAAAGTAAACAGTTGATCTGGAATGATATAAAGACGGACGTGAGGAACATCTTCCGATCGTCTAGCGGCGAATGCAAAGATCAGATTCCAGGCCTTAATATTTATGTTATACAATTATGTAACATACCTCACACAGAAATAGTATCTGCACGTACTACTATCGTCAGTCCGGTAGCGCGCTGTCGCTGCGGTTAACATCATTACAATATAACGGCATTATTACAATATAAAAGCGACGGCGCGTTCGCGTTCCATGAAGTATCTTTTCATGACGCGTTACATGAAGCATGCAATACTACCTTTACGCATCAAGGAGGAATTCACCAATATATTAATGGGTGTTGTTAGCGGGTTATTGTCACATGAAGAATGAATGATGATAATTAACAAGAACAAACAAGTTATCGACAACGACGAATAGCATTTATTTCACACAAATTATTGTAGCAATAACACATGCGACACTTATACTGAAAGTTGTTTGATTTAACCCATTTTGCAGGTCTAGTATAGTCCAAACCAGTGTCTACGGTATTTGCGCGCTTCCCTAAATTCACCGAACGGAATTAATTAGATGAAATAACGCAAAGCCACATATGAAACGGTATCCCAAAACCACAGAACAATATTCTCTTTTATTAATCAACTATCTATGATATGAATCCAATACAAGGAAATCGGCCTGCTTGATATGGCCCCAAACCGGGCCAATATGAGGAACGCGGGCCAATACGGAAAAGCCGGTCCAATACGGGAAAACAGGACCAATATGGCCTGGGCCAATATGACTTTCAACATGGCGACGCTGAGGATGAATGATCCTCGATTCGCGATCTTCTCCGAATGATGTCACTGATTTCTCTGACTTTGAACGGATATTCGATGGCTTCTGTGATAATATTTGATGGAGCTATACGTGCCGATACACAAACCTTGAAATCAAGTGAGGTGAGTCATGCTGAAATAGACTATAGTGACGCGAGCGCGACATCGACGTGCTAAGCACAAGCAGACGAGAAAACAGCGATCCAGCAAACACTTACAGCAGGGCACTGATGAACGAAGCGATGACTACAGTGATATTTTACGACAGAAGATGTCAGACTTGCAGCTAGAAGAGTTATTCACATATGGATAGAACCGATAGAAATTATGCGGACGAAACACCTGTAAAATGATGTTGAAAACTAGGGTCTCCATAGCATGATACGTCTTCGATCCTTAAATCGGGACTGAATTTGGACCAAATTTGCACCAGATTATAAGGTTGTATTTTGTTTCACCGTTCTCATCAAATAAAATTAGTATTTCATCTGCTTGTATCTTTTTGACTCCGTTTCATACGTTGAAGATCCCCGCCCAGGTTAAAGATCATCGGCCTATTCACGGTCTCGATTATCGCCGTTGTTTCCGATAGCGTTACTGTAGAGGGGATCGACTTTCCAACGATAATGGCACTTCAAAAAGCACATAATAATAATCGTAGGAAATAGGCCTTTTCTGAAATAAGAAATACATATTCCGATTTGGGGGAAGTCGCTGTACTAAAATATTCCTTGATGCATGTATAGTATATGAAAAAAAATGTAGGCGTCTTAATTAATAAAAATGTCATTAACCAAGTGTTTTCATATTGGCCTGGTTATAGGTCCTCGGTCAGCCGTATTGGCCCTCGGCCTGCGGCCTCGGGCCAATACGGCAGACCTCGGACCTATAACCAGGCCAATATGAAAACACTTGGTTATTAACATAATAAAATATATTCATCCTAATAACAGAATAGTATTAGCCGAGTCAACATGAGAATATTATCCTCTATATTTACAACAGGGATATTCACAGTGCGCATGTGCCGACCGAGGAACTGCAGAGCCCGGATACTGCGGTGGTGAGAACCCCAAAGTGTACGCCTTTGCTGGGTTCTTTTTCACCTCAGTGTTTGCTGTGACTTTTTCAGTCAGTTCCTTTTTCATGGTAGTTATGAGGTATGTATTATGGAGAGTACTGATCAATGTACTCTGTGATTGGATAGATGTTCTCCTAATTTCCCACCAACGGCCAATGAAAATATCGGATTTCCAATTAGAACTTTGAATTGACCAATCGGTGCTTTGAAACTGGAAGATATCCCGTGATGCAACAGTGTTTCTATAAGAATTCATTATGATGTGAAGCCCTTTTAGCAACCTCTTAGTTACAGTGTGAGCTGGTCATAGTTTTCGCTTAGATACAATGTGAGGCCCTCTTATATTCCACTTAGGTCATCTTAGTTTCTACTTTGTTACAGTGTGATGCCCTCTTAGCTTTTGCTTAGTAACAGTGTCAGGTCCTCTTACTTTCCACTTAGTTACATTCTGAGGTCCCCTGAGTTTCCGCTTATATAACTGTGTGAGTTTTTCGTAGTTTTCGCTTGGTTCGATTGTGAGTTCTCTTTAGTTTCCGCTTAGTTACAGTGTGAAGCCCTCTCAGCTTTTGCTTAGTTACAGTGTGAGGTCCTGTTACTTTCCGCTTAGTTACAGTGTGAAGCCCCCTTATTTTACCCTTAGTTACAGCCTGATGCCCTCTCCGTTTCCGCTTGGTTACAGTGTGAGGTCTTCTTAGTTTCCGCCTAGTTACATTGTGAGACTCTCTTACTTTCCACTTAGTTTTAAGTTTAGATCCTCTTTGTTTTCGTTTAGGTACAGTGTGAACCCTTCTAAGTCTTTGCCTAGTTACGGTGCAAAGCCCTCTTAATTTCCACTTAAGTTGCAGTGTGAGACCCTCTCAGTTTCCGGGTGCAGTGTGAGGCCCTCTTAGTTCCATCAAATTACAATGTTAGGCCCTCTTAGTTTCCGCTTAGTTACAGTGTGAGGTCCCCTTACTTTCCGCCTAGTTACATTGTGAAGTCTCCTAAGTTTCCGGTTAGGATTTTGAGATTTTCGTAGTTTCAGCTGGGTTAGAGTGCGAGTTCCTCTTAGTTTCCGCCTAGTTACAGTGTGAGGTCCTCTTGGTTTCAGTATAGTTACAGTATGAGACCATCTTAGTATCCGCTGAGCTACAGTGATACAGAGAAATTCCAGTCAGAATGCAAGAGGTGTTAACTCGCGTGCGCTAAGCTGACCATGTATATACCAGCGGTCACTGCTCAGCATATTAACTTTCGGCCAATCAGAAACAATGGTTGGTGTACGGCCGACGGTGTCTCCCCAAATAGCTGAATTTCGCTTACTTTCAAAAGTGCTTTGACGTAATTTCTCTTCATTTAGGAGCAAATATAATCACATAGACTTGTCTACTAAATCTTTATCTTTCTGGTGTGGGGTAAATAAATATTCCATTGGTAAAATCATCTTTGTCTGACCTATTCCGTCGGTCAAGCCGTCCTCCCATCCACTTAACATGGAGAAGGAATTAGCTGAAGTACAACTGTTAAATCAAATTTTGACGTAATTTGCCAAAATCATAAATTATGTTGTATTGTATTGTAGAAAGTATTGTATTGTAGAGAGTCTGTTGAGGTGAATATATTTAAGGAAACCTATAGTTATTTAGAATTTGGCCCTGCTACCTCGGGCCATAATAAAACTGTATCTGCTGGCGAGCCATGAGCTTCAGTGTGCACGCTTGGACATCACGCTCGTGTCTCAGATTTTTGCACATGGTGAAGTCCTCTTAGTTTCCGATTTGTTACAGTGTGAGGTCACCTTATTTTCTGCTTACAGTATTAGTTTCTGCTTAGTTACAGTGCGGGGCTCTCTTAGGTTTCTGCTTAGTTACTGTGTGAGACCATCTTAATTTTAGCTTAGTTACAGTGTGCAGTTCTTTTCGTTTCTGAATAAAGTACAATGTAAGTTTGTCTTATAGCTTCTGTTTAGTTACAGTGTGAGGGCCTCTTGGTTTCTGCTTTGTTACGATGTGCAGTCCTTTTCGTTTCTGCGTAGGTACAATGTAAGGTCGTCTTAGTTTCTGTTTAGTTACAGTGTGAGGGCCTCTTAGTTTCTGCTTAGTTAAAGTGTGAGGTCGTATTAATTAGTTACAGTGTGAGGTGATCCTAGATTCCGCTTAGTTACAGTGTGAAATGCTCTTAGTTTTCGCTTAGTTCCAGTGTTTATAGGCCCTATTAGTTTTCGTTTAGTTACAGTGTGAGGTCCCCTTATTTTCCGCCTATATTACAGTGCACCCGCTGATTTACTCCAGACGAGTTAAAACTTATATATTATTCCGACATTTTTCATTCCCAAATGTGTTTTCAGTATTATAACCAACGTTGTGTTTTCAGATGTGTCCCGGGGGAAGACAAAGCCCTGGCTCTCGGCTTCTCTTCTTTCGTCGGTACTCTACTGGGTACGTTCAACCTGTCTATATTTTATTATGCTTTAATTCTACGGTCATCGTGAGGAACCTAACAAATTAGTTGATAGATTATTTTAATGTGTACTGTAAAATTACATACATGGAAATACTACTGCAAACTTATACAATGTTTAATGTAAAATAACAGCAAAGTTGTTCAATGTGTGGTGTCACATTACAGCAAAATTTTGCAATGTTTAATCCTATATTACGGCAAAGTTGTACAATGATTAAGGTACAATTACAACAAAAATTGTGCAATGCTTGATGTCAAATTACGGCAAAATTTTCCAATGTTTTGTATCAAATTAAAGCCATATTATGCAATGTTTATTGTACAGTTACATAAAAATTGTGCAATGTTTAATGTCAAATTACAATGAAAATGTGCAAATTTTGATGAAAATTTACAAAGATATAGTGCAGTGTTTAATTTGAAATAATAGCAAGAATTGTACAATGCTTCATGTCAAATTACAGTAAAATTGCGCCATGATCAATGTAAATAACAGCAAGATTTTAAAATGTTTAATGTGAAATTACAGCAAATGACAGTAAAATGACGGTAAAATTGTGCTATGTTTAATGTGAAATACATGTAGCAGTAAAATTAGTCAATGTTTAATATGAAATTACAGTGAAATTGTGCATGTAAATTTACAGCAAAATTGGGCATTACAAATGGCAATTTGCTGTAAATCAGAGCAAAATTGTGTGATGTGTAATGTGATTTTCAGAAAAATTGTACAATTTTTATTGAAAAAGTAGAGGAAAATTGGGCAATGTTTAATGTAAATTCACAGCAAAAAAATTGCAATGTTTAACGTAAAATTTCAGCAAATTTATGCAATGTAATCTTTACACGTTTCTGTACGCTGTATAGCAAATTAATGTTTACACCGGGATGTCATAAATTTGTCATTGTAACAGCAAAAGTAAGCTTTGGACACCCGTCGCTAAAACAAACATGATCCAATATGGATGTCTCATATAATTACCATAATAATTATATTATTATAGTATATATTTGCAAAATCGACGTATTAACACACGAAATTAATTAAATTAATTTATTCATATTGTTTCTAGTTCTGGAGAAAATAATCACTTCAACTTTATTACGCTAACCTTCAAAAATATAGATGATGACTTTTCATATTGCAAAGTAGATGTGACGTGTCAATGTTCTGCATCGACATGGTTGACGTGTATTATCTTGAATTTACACATTTCTTGAATTTTCCTGGGTCAAAATTATTTATATTTAACATGGAAATTTATTAGAATATCGTTTTACGTGTATGTTGTGGTATTGTCCGCAGTTAGTATTTTCTGGTATTTATATATGAGTGAGTTTTCCCCATATTCCGTGTTGTGTTGTTCTTCCGACTAAATATAACTTTTTTCGCCTAATTTAGGTCAACTTCCGGCTCCGATCTTCTTCGGTATCCTGGTGGACAGCACTTGCACCATCTGGCAGGAAAGCTGCCTCGGTCGAGGATCATGCGCTCTGTATGATATCGACAGCTTCCGGATGCGGTTCTACGGATCCTACATGGCCGTACAGTTCCTTGCCTTCGTCTGTGTTCTCGTTGCCACGTTATCTGCCAAAACGAGATCTCGTTTGAAGACATCCGAGGAGGAGAACGAAGTCACTGCTATTCCAGAAAAAGTCCCCTTGCAAGCATTTTCGATTGAGGAACAAATGTGAATGAATGATTGGATGAATGAGAAAATTATTTCAATGAATGACTGAATGAATGAGAGATTAATTGAATGAATGAGGGAATTAGATGAATGACATGAGCGGATATACATTTACCGTATAAATTGCAAATTTACCGTGCAATATCACACGTTGATGTTAATCGCACTGATTGTAATTAATAATATTTATGTAAATATGATAGAAGAAGCTGCAATAAAGATGACAATATATGACAGTAAATTTCACTGTGAGTCCCTCATGATAAAAACATCGCCTGTGTTATTTGAATCCGCACCCTTTTCATCTTCATCCTTGTGTTCAATTAAGTTCGATGACGCGCAACTTGATATTAATCTGTACCGTTCCGCTCACCTGGGAATAAGAAGTGTGGATCGCCATAGGAACTTACGATATACAGTCCCGCTCATGAAATGAGCAAATGCAATCAAAGCGTGACCACAATACATACTCTGGAAACGACTTGGAATTCATCTGGATAAATAATAATGGTCGGTGATTACGATTTTATGCATAGAACATCATCATGTCTTGCTGATCTCATTGAAAACTACTGAACTACTGACCGCTTTGTTGCTGCTTTTTTTCAGTTTGTTATGTTATCACATACACATTTGGAATTGCATTCTCCCAACGTCAGAGTTTGTAACCTCCAAACCGTCGGTAAACAAGACTCTGACTTCACCACTATAGAAATGCCTGGCGCGCAGCCGCATTGTGTCTTTTCCGCTGAGCCAGTGAGAGCGCGTTATATTTTCCGGCCGACTACGTCATCACAGCTGATCACCGCGTGAAGACGGGCGGTCATATTGTAAACAACATTGGATAGGCGAGCATTCCGATTCATGCTGAGAGCTATTGTAAGCATTAGTTGATAATGACCCTGGACAATCAAAAAGCGTGCGTCTTTCAGAAAATTATATTATGGCCATGTGTATCGAATGATATCTGTGTTTTATGTCGCCGATCTTGAACTCAGTGAGGAAGGATAACACAACACAAATCAAAGTCAACACAAAAAAATAATATTGACAAAATTACTCAGCCAAAATTACTTATCTGAACCTCAGCGAGGTATATATTATTATGTATTTATGTGCAACAAGTAAGTAATAAAAAAATCAATCAGTAGAGAAGGTGGACGAGAAATATGCATCGGAACACATCATTGGCATAATTTTCTCATAGTACTAAATATTAAATAATAATATATCTGCAGTTAAATGTGTTTCCCTGGTTATAACCATAAATAATATTAAGATTTTGTCTGAAAATAACGGATTTCAGTTTAGCAACTGGGATTTAATTTAATAATTGATTCAGGGGTTTTTTCAAATGGCAATTTTTTTATCAAACTAACTTATTTAAATTTGCTCAAACTTAAACATGTTTATCAAATAAATTGGCTTTGAATTAAAAAATGACAATAACAGTATTATCACAATTTTCAGTATTATATTTAAAATTATATTATAATTTATTATTATTATTTTATTATTATAATTTCCCTGTTTATAAACTTACCATGCATCGAATCACCGCATGAGCCACGTCGGCGACAATAGCTGCCCGTGTTTAATTAGCAAATCGCGGCTCTCTTCCTGGTTTAACAGTACTTCGAGGCTTGAGAATACTATTAGTTATACGTCGCCCTTCCGGGGTAATACGGGATGAGATTTGGTTTCTCTCGCCATATTTTTCCGAGGCGCAGCCGAGGAAAAATATGGCGAGAGAAACCAAATCTCATCCCGTATTACCCCGGAAGGGCGATGTATAACGAATTTATCATATCTCAGAGCATTAATAATCACTTTGGACTTCAAGGCCGACATAATGGAACGGACTTCGATCGGACTTGCACTGGTTTCAGAACGATCCACAGCATGCACCGGAAAAAATGAACACAAAGACAAATGTATCATTTTTACAATCCTCATCTTTAAAACGTACTAAGGGAGGAGCAAAGATAACGATAACATATACTGTAATCCGTGAACAATGAACCCGGTTTCCGTGTGAAATACCGGTGGGCTTCGGTGATAAAGAATGAACAATCTAACTTCAAATTCAGCTTCATCTCTTATGTTCTATTCTGAAAATCAGAAACGTATAAAATACTGGAACATTAAGCTTAATCTCAATTTCATATTTAATATTTAATAGCCATCGACGAGTATAATATCTAGATTATATACCTTTTGTTAATAAATACATCGAAAGACCCGTTCCGGATTCACATCTGTTGCGTGGATATGTAAGTTTCAAATACACGTGTGAACTGTTACATTTCCATTCTGTCTATAATTCAACACCGTGTCACTCGACAGTGTCACTTGTGTCATGTTTCCATAACATCACACAGGAGAAGGACCAACATGAACTGACTTAAATTTACAGTTCGAGAGAAAAATCGGAAAAATCAAACTGTCCTGCACAATTTGGCAGAAGTATAGGTATTTGCTTCATTTTCGCACGATGATGTTGATTGCATTTATTGTGCAGTTATTGAACATTGGCGCTGAGGGATTTGCGGCGACCAGGATAGCTGTGGGAATGTCACACGATGTGGGCGGGACAGCGGTGCTGTCGAATTCACAAAACAGCTGATTAAGATCAAAATCAAAGTCGTCGGCATGGCCTTCTGCTCGTACATCCTGGGTGTGTAACACGGCCGACGTGGCATCATTTGACGTGGGTGCAGGGTACTGAGAAGATGATGTCACAGTTTCTGCAGGATGGGGTGTGACAAGAACATTTACTGGAAGTGTATGCGTACCGGTATTCGTCTTTCGGGTTGAACCCATCGTGTCAGGAAAGGCTACTGACGCAACCGTGTGGCCCATTTGCAGTTTCTCGCCATCACTTACTCGCTGGTAAACCGACAGCGACGAGACAGATCTGTGACCTGTGACAGCCATTATTTGAGATGCTGAATAGTTGTTTCTACCAAGGATGGTGATGCCGGTTGCTCGTATACTGTGGTTAGTGTATGGTTCAGAAAGTTTCAGACGACTGCCCAGGTTGGTCATGAAGGCTGCTAAGCGGTGTTTCCCAATAGGTTTGTTATAATACCAAACTTTATCGTCGTCGAGGAAACTATCAACCGGGTACTGCCACAAGCGATCACATTTCGGATGGAGTTTGGAGATATAACTTTCGAATGAAGCAACAGGACAGAACGGGGAACCTTCTTCTTCAGGCATGAATCCGGTAACACCCTCTTTTTGCTGGGCCCGGCGATTTTTTGTGAGTTCATCCTCCTTTTTTTTTCACATACCTCTGCCCAGTTTTCGGGTCCCGCTTGATGATGAATGTGTTTTTTGTCATCTTTTCCATATTCTCCACTCCCCTTCTAAAGAAGAACAGACGTACATCGAACTGAACTTTATTTGCAAGCCCAGTTGGGGTTTTGGGGGACATGAGAACAGACTTGTAGAGTTTACAACGATCGGACTCGTTTATGGGCTCATAATGATCGGTCGCCTTTTCCAGATGCCTTCAACTCTGCAAGTGCGGTTTTGAAGCACTCGTTGGCTTCATTAAACTCCGAATTTCTAATCAAATCAAAAGTTTTCAAATACGGTGGGGCCTTCAGGTAACGATTCAGAGAATGTCGAAAGTTTTCGAGAGTGGATGTTTTGTACAATTCTCCGTCTTGTTTTCGGGCATCCAAATAAAAATGACTGAGTACCTCTGCTAACCTCTCGGCCGAGAATCCTTCGAATTCTTCACTCTGCCTCTTCTCTTTCAGGTAATACTTCAAAGTTCTGGCGGACGCTTTGTTCGATTTTTTTGTGTTGCTGGGAATAATATTAGCCCGCTTTTCAACAACTTCATCGTCCGTGTGAGACGCGAAACGTTTGCCTGATTCAGCCATTTTGTTTAGCAGACGATGGAATCTAGTGAACACCTGTTCGTTGCCCTTGACGACGGGGGTATACGATATATATTCGACCAGCAAGTTGACAATACAGCATCACACATGAGGTCTGTCAGCCAATCAAAAGTCTACATGCTTCTCTGAGATATGATAAAAATGAATAAAATCCCTCCTGTAGTTTTTCTCTGTCGCAACCGCCAGGTCCAAGATATGTGGCAAAAATCCCAGGGTTCGAAGTACATTTACTTGCTCGTTCATGATGGAAGTTAACTGACAGATCACAAATACCAGTCCGGTTTTTTAAACAGGACGCCCCTCAAAGATTTGCCACTGTTCGTTCTCGCCGATATACAACGCCTATGTTGATTGGCTTGCCGAAGTCATGCTGAGCTTTTCGGAAATCATCGGCCCCATTCGGTAATCTCAACAAGTTCGCTTCATTTAGTAACGGAGGCTGTTGATTGGGCGAGAGCCATGCGCAGAAAAGCTGCGCGCCGCAATTAGCCCCACTTTGACATCAGAGGGTATATATGACAATAGGGGATATACAATCTGATGCTATGAGAATGTTGGAATTGGTGCTAACTGTAATACGAAATAGGGCTTTCGATTATTGACGCGTAAATTCCTTTATGGGCGACAGCTGAATATTGAAATGTCGGGTGTGACGCTTGCTATGTAGGACGGCTCCGGCCACAGGCTTGATTTTGTTATGGACTGTATGAAAATCGATATACTCGGGAGACAGGTGGGTAGGGGTACAGCGTGCAGATTCTCGAACTCTTTATGGCGCGCGATGCTTTTTTAACCCTACCAAGCTTGGGGGGCGGGGGGGGAGGGGAGGTAAAATGCCCCCCCCCCCTACCACACTTTATGCGCTATCTCCGGAACCACCAGAAATTGAGAGCTGACACTCCGTTACTTTATAGTTTATCATATTGGGGTCATTTTAACCCTATCTGGCCTGGGCTTTTTGGGACCTGTCCAGGCCTGGGCCTAATTATTTTTCTTACCCCTTGAGCTAGGGAGCTGAAACTTATTACACTATACCCTTGGGTCAAGCTCTACCAGAAAATGTAAGAAATTCCAAGATGGCCGCTTTGATGACGTCACAGTGACGCCATTTTGAAAAACGACATTTTTTGGTCGATTTTTTGGTCAGATTTTCCGAATTTTTTATTTTTGCAATTTCTCCACAAAAACTGCATGAAAAATTAGTAAATATTAATGTGATATGAAATAAAATAGTTTTTGCCCACTTTTCATTGCGGAAAAGCAGAAATTTTTAAGAAATATGACAAAAAATCACTTTTCTGGTACACCACGTGGCCGCCATCTTGAATTTACCCATGATCCTTTGCCCCGGGGGTTATGAAGATAGGCTCAAAATGACCCCAATAAGACAAATGATAAAGTCACGGAGTTTCAGCTCTCCATTTTTCGCCGTTCCTGAGATAGTGCAGAAAGTTTGGTAGGGGGGGCCATAATGGCCCCCCCCAGGCCAGGTAGGGTTAAGCCTATTTGCATAACCCTACAAGTAGAGAATAAAGCCCAAGCCCCACTTAGGCGAACCCCTTTACGAAGCATTGCGATGTATTGGTCGTAATGTTTCGTAATAAATCGCTTTACAAATGCCGGTTTTCCCGTCATTTGGGGCGAATAGATACGACATGTTTACGAATAATTACGACTGTTTGTGATGCAGTTACGAAGAAATACGATACTTGTACGACAGTTAGCGATATTCGCATCCAAATTGAGGCGATTCAGTGCGATACAGTTGCGAATATGTGCGATGTATTTGCGAACGTTTACGATGTGCATACGACTACTTCCCATTATTTCACGATGTCTTGAGAATACGTACGAAGGTTTTACGACGTGTTTACGACGTTTTTATGACAGTTTGGGTCACGTGGCGAATTGTGTCATGATTGTGGTAAATTTGTGGTAAAAACATTGTATAAAAGTAGCAAACTCCTCGTTTATGGCAACGATTATTCTTAACTAGTCGATAAATTCACAACGGCGTCGTAGCTTAATCGTAAATCATCGTAAATTAGTTGTACAAGACTCGCCATAGTCGTAAGTGCTGTCGCAATTTATCGCAAATAATCGCAATATATTCGGCGATTTTGTCGTAAAGTAAGTGCGACTCTCGTATATTTGTCGGAAAATGTTTACGATTACTTCGTATACCATCGTTTCTTGTCGTAAGTTATCGTAACTATTCGTACTTATTTTTCACTTGGAGATTACTAACGGAAGTGTTACCAATAAATTACGACTTATTTACGATGCATTAACACGTAGTTACGACGACTTACAAATATTTACGATAAAATTACGAATATTTGCGATTTAAGGCAAAATCGCATTGCTTGGCGAATTTTTTGAACATTTCGAAATTGGCGCGGCGATGAAACCGACGCGACGATTTCCTTACGAACTGAAGCGATGGCTTACGAACCATGGCGTATGTCTTTACGAATAGCTTGCGAGTATCTTACCAATACTTACGATCTTAAATCGTCAAGCTTCGTAAAGGAGTTCGCCTAAGTGGGACAAACTAAAGATTGCGTTTACGTGGGGTACCAGAAAAATGATGTTTCCGTCATATTTCTTCAAATGTTTCGCTTTTCCGCGATGAAAAGTGGGCAAAAACTATTTTATTTCACATCACATTTAGTTTTTTTTTCGGAGAAATTGCATAAATGAAAAATTCGAAAAAATCTGACCGAAAAACATTTTTTGAAAATGAAGTCACTGTAACGTCATCAAAGCGGCCATCTTGGATTTTTTTTACATTTTCTGGTAGATGTTTCCCCAAGGGTATAATGTGGTAAGTTTCAGCACACTAGATCGAGGGGTGAGAAAAATAATTAGGGTCGGGGCGGGTGTAGTAGGGGCCAAAATGGCCCCTCTCCAGGCCTGGACAGGTCGCAAAATGCCCTGGCCAGATAGGGTTAATACATAGATTTTATATTTTGCTACTTCCAGGATATTAAGGAAAATAAACGATAGCCCAAATGAAACCTCTTTTGCGACTCGACTGCAAGACAGACGAGTACAAGTATGACATTGCTAAATATCCCTTTCTGGGGAGTAATAATCCAGAATTATATATTATGGCGTTTGTATGTATCTTCCAAAGATATTTGCTATATCATTTGAACAATGTGACAATTGAAATCAAGGCCAAAAACATTACTGCAAAAGCGATAAAGCTATTCTAACAACACCATCGCAGCAAAGCCACAAGCTTATATAGGTGATAAACATTAAAAAGGAAATAGCCTGTTTCCATTAGAAATCAAGTATGATCCCACGTAGCGGTCCATCATGAATATCAAACAACACATGGAAGTGGGTTGGGGTTACCACCCGCGGAAGACTGGGCAGATGTGTTCAAAATGCGAAAGCAGCTGTTCGAGGAATCGTTACTTTCACAGTAACATAGACCTGACACTTTTGACACACAAGAATGGCTTCTCATTGGATAATGGCCAGAGCTGAATGATTGCCGAAAATGGCCGAGGATGCTTGTCACGCATCATGCTACTAGTAGTCTCCCTTGCCTTAAAGTAAACGACAATACTATTTGGGACCGCTTTACCTACGAGCTGGTGGAACATCACTACGCCAGTGCACTTCGGCTGGTGTAAGTCCGCAAAATAAGTGCACATGTCTGACTCACCCAGGAATGCTTAGAATGACAGCATTAGTAAATAAACCACACATATGTTACCTTGAACGTCTAAGCAACGAAAATCTATTAAATGTACTGCTTATTAGTTTCCGAAGAGCGATTACTTGGAACTGGAATCTGCGATGACGTCAGCCCGTTTTTGCCCATCTTTTATACAGATTTACCGTGATTCCAAGCGTCAGATACTAACCATCGGTTCTCCGGAGGGGCGGGGGGGGGGGGAGGTGGTACCAAGCCGACAGTTTGACCGTTTAACCCTACCTGACCTGGGAGGGGAAGAGGGGCACTTTCCGCCCCCTTTCCCCCTTTGGTTTGGTTTTTGCTCCTATCTCCGGGAGCCGAGACTATTTTGTCATTTAGCTTTTGCACAATTTTTTCGAAAAAGCTGTCCGAAAAATCGTCCCAAAAATGCCTTTTTGAATGACGTCGACCTGACGTCATCGTGGCGACCATCTTTGATTTTTTTTTACATTTTCTAGTAGGGCTTGACCCAAAGATATAGTGTGGTTAATTTCAGCCCTCCAGCTTTAGGGGTAGCGGAAATATATTAGGAGGCAATTTATTCCCCCCCCCCCTCCCCACAGGCTGCGGTACACCCCATGATCACGCATAACCTAATAATGATGGCTTCTCATTGGACATTGACAAGCAAGAAAAGTGTGACGGCGAGGGTGAAAATGCTCCACAAGCACAACAAGAATGGCTTCTCAATGGGTGAGTGAGTGAGTGAGTGTGTGAATAGGGTTTAACGTCGCTTTCAACATTTTTCCAGCTATAATACGATGGGGAAGGGAAGGGACGGAGCGGGAAGATCGGGGGTACGTACTTGTAACAGAGTTTGTAATTTTAAACACAATCCGCGAAGCTCCTGCGACTTTATGAGTGGTGTGACGTATGGGTTGGCCAAATGTATGACACGCGACCCTGTCTGATGTTGATTGATCACACAATCACTGACGCCTCACTCACTTACCCGACTCACCCACTCTCTCATCACTCATCTTTCTCGTCACTGCGTTATGTGAGTTACGGTACTAATTTCGTTAGCGTGGACGTTAAGTGCATTAACCGCGTTACGACGGTGTAGTCGAGATGAATAGTGAAGGATGATGTTAGAGGATGTTCAGGGGCTGGGGAATGGTGGAAGAATGCAGGATGTTGGAAGGCTGGAGGACGGTAGAAAGTCACTCACTTACCCGACTCACCCACTCTCTCATCACTCATCTTTCTCGTCACTGCGTTCGTTAGCATGAACGTTAAGGGCATTAACCACGTCACGACGGTGCGGTCGAGATGAATAGTGAGGGATGGTGTTACATAGAGGATGTTGGGAGGCTGGGGATGATGGAAGGGTGCAGGATGGTGGAAGGCTGGAGGATCGTAGAAGGCTGGAGCATGGTGGAAGGGTGAAGGATGGTAGACAGGTTTTCGTAGGATGGTTGGTTAATCGACTAGTTCAAGTTCAAGTTTATTTGTAAACACCCCATACGGGCAGTGCAACCACAAAAATCTTCAATGCAATACAAACTTACAAGTAATCGCAGGAAACCTCGTACAAATCTGAATAATACCGCAATTACCAATCAAACTTATAAAAAACGGAAGTTTTTCTTGCGTGCCGGTAGTTGGAAATACAGATGAACACGTAAGAACATATTTGGGTTAGGCCTAAACAGAGGTGGAAAATTTGGCATTATTTGATGGAATTGATCATAAGTTGAGAGTGATCCAAACCACAGATACAGGTCACTGACGTCTTAACTAATCTTCCATTGGAAAGAATAGGATTTTATGTACATAACAGGTTCCTGTTGCTTCAATGCATTTTGCTGATACGCAACAGGAAATTGATAATGTGATGTCTAGCACTGTAATATCACTTGTCTTTATTGCACCATGTAAGCGTCCCGTCTGTGTCTTGTGTACTGTCCTCGGTGTTTTATAGGGTGGATGGAGGATGTCTGGTTCTATGTTACTTCAAAGATTTCTTCTTTGAAGTAGCAGGAATGCAACTTGGCTGGGTGGTGCTTATAGTTGGTTCGTCGCGATATAGCTGAAATATTGTTGAAAGCCACGTTACATTCTACTCACTCACTCACTCACTCACTCACTCATATCTTGCTGACATCATTGAAAACTTGATCGCATCTCTCTTGTAGGAAACTACTTTGTTTTTTTAAAATTATTTTATTTCATACACATGTTGAATTGTTGCTAACTGTCATACGAAATAGGTCTTCTCTTATTGAGGCGAAAATTCTTTTGTGGACGACGGCTGAATACTGAATGTCAAATCTGACGCTTGCCATCTTTCGTCCAATGTAAATGGCCCACCAAGGACATGAAAAGCGCTAAAAATGTTTAATGTTTTTTTCTGTGTTGCAAATGGGTACCCATGCCCAATTAGTTTTTTATGTGGTAGGAATCAGGATAGGAAGGGATACCACCATGACTTGAGGGATTAAATAGCAAGCGTCAGATCCGACATTCAATATACAGCCGTCGTCCATGAAGGAATTCCCGCTTTAAAGATGTAATCAGCCTCAAATCTAGACTGAAATCGATGTCTCTCAAACTCAGCGAAAGTGACATATGTTACAACAGGTAGAAAATGAAACACATTTGACCACAAAAAAACTTGTTTCTACCATTCACGAGGAAATAGAAGGAATTGATCTTTAAAAATAAATGGGATGGCATTCCGTTTATTTTACCATGGCCGTGTCAACAAGCGTATACACATGTGGTGCATTCTACCAACGTATGCTATGCGACATTGCCGAACTCTAGGCAGGACGTTATCCCAGGACTGCAGCTGTTCAGCATTCAGATTCGTGAGCGTCACTACGTCACTCATACGTCATGTAGTGACGTCATTTTCCTCTCTGCGTGCAATACACACACAATGGCGAACAAAAAAAAACCCATCGAGGCGAGTATAGTTTCAATTTTCTCTTATAAGATATTCTTACATTCGTTGTATATGGCGATCCCTCTATCATCAAATATAACACAAATGATGCTTTAGTCATCAGTAGTATACAAAGCGTAAATAGGGGCCAGTTGACCTCAGAAATTTGCATATGACCTCTGTGACGTCACGCGACAGCCAATCAGAAGCGAGTATTGTGTCACATGGGGTCATGTGTGGTGGTGGATGGGTGGGTGGTGGGTTTAAGATGGCGGCTGTGGTGGATGGGTGGGTGGTGGGTTTAAGATGGCGGCTGTGGTGGATGGGTGGGTGGTGGGTTTAAGATGGCGGCTGTGGTGGATGGGTGGGTGGTGGGTTTAAGATGGTGGATGGGTGGGTGGTGGGTTTAAGATGGCGGCTGTGGTGGATGGGTGGGTGGTGGGTTTACGATGGCGGCTGTGGTGGATGGGTGGGTGGTGGGTTTAAGATGGCGGCTGTGGTGGATGGGTGGGTGGTGGGTTTAAGACGGCGGCTGTGGTGGATGGGTGGGTGGTGGGTTTAAGATGGCGGCTGTGGTGGATGGGTGGGTGGTGGGTTTAAGATGGCGGCTGTGGTGGATGGGTGGGTGGTGGGTTTAAGATGGCGGCTGTGGTGGTGGGTGGGTGGGTGGTGGGTTTAAGATGGCGGCTGTGGTGGTGGGTGGGTGGGTGGTGGGTTTAAGATGGCGGCTGTGGTGGTGGGTGGGTGGTGGGTTTAAGATGGCGGCTGTGGTGGTGGGTGGGTGGTGGGTTTAAGATGGCGGCTGTGGTGGATGGGTGGGTGGTGGGTTTAAGATGGCGGATTGTAGAAAAACGTATAAAAGGAGGCGATTTTTAGGGGTGTATTCATTGCACTACCTACCTGACTCACGTGACCAGCCTACCTGCCTGCCTGCTTGCCTATTCGCTTGTATGAGACGAAAGCATGAGACGTGGAGAAGATTTTCCCTGGGACCCAGCAGCACCTCCGGTTGAAGTCTTGCCTGAAGACGAGCGTGTCAGGGACATTTATCGACGTCATTGGGCTACCATACGCCATTGTTTTCACCGTGACCGTCGTCTATTGGACTTGTATAACTATCGACTGCAGGACCTCACGTATTTGTCTACCTATGCCGAGAACATTTTCACAGATCAGGTCACAGCGTTCAAGTTGAATATGACATTCGGGTACATTTTACGGCACAAGGAGACGGACCAGCTGCGGTATTATTATCCCAGCAATAATACCTATGTGTTTGATCAGCCGTTCACGGTGACGGATGCGATTTCTCTGGAGCCACTCCTCGACCAATTGACTACGTTGGATCCATTGGAATGGGCCCGGTTACAACGCCCCAATACCCAATGGCTTGTGGAAATGGTGACCAACGTCACATTTTTCGTCACGAAAATGAGAGATCATCCTATCGGTGCTCCTGTACTACTACCCCCGTGGTTGCTTCATCGACCTGGCCTGTATGCATTAACAGCAGGCACAAATGGGCCCTACAAAGACCGGAAATGTCTGTTTCGGTGTTTGGCCGTGCATCTGGATGAGTGTAACCCCAAGTGTTGTGACAGAGTGGCCAATGACTATTGGGAACAGTATTTACAGCAGCAAGACTTGGATAAGCGGCACTTCCGTGGAGTTCCGTTCAAGAATTTGGATGACGTGGAAACACTGTTCAACATCAATATCTTTGTATACCGATTACGATGCTAGGAGGATACATTTGTGGCTGAATTGGTTCGTCGTTCAACAGAACGGTATGCTGCTACAATGAAAGTCAATGTGTTCGACGACAATGGCGTGAGTCATTTTTCGCTGATCAACAATATGAGTCAGTACGCTCAGTCTTTCAGTTGTGCCCAATGCCATCGGGTGTTTCACCGTTCCACCGACTTACATCGCCACGAGAAAATCTGTGACAACAGTGTCAAGCGAGTATATCCGGGTGGTGTTTTTCATAATACGCCTACTATTTTCCAGGAACTGGCCGATGAGGGTGTGATCATACCGGAGGTGGATCGTTATTTTCCCTACCGGGCGTGTTACGATTTTGAGGCCCTGTTGGAGCCCATGGACATGTTTTCAGCGAAAATGCAGTGGACGCAGCGCCATATTCCTCTGAGTGTGAGTATTTCCAGCAACGTACCTGGCTATGACGCTGCACCGGTATGTTTCGTGTCCACGGGGGATTCCCATGAGTTGATCATCCGCATGATGGAGTATTTAGAGGAAATCAGTGCGGCTAGTACAGAACTATTGGTGTCCAAGTTCCAGCACGTACTGGACCAGCTGGACGATCGGATTCCTATACCGGGTGTAGCGTTTAGTGACGATGAAGAGTGCGAGACCGAGTCCGAGTGGGAGCCCGAGTGGCAGCCCCTGCAGTCGCAGGATGTGCCTTTACCGAAACCGTATGCGGAGAAATTGAAAGTGCGCTTCCTACAATATCTAGGCCAGTTACCGGTGCTAGGTTTCAATTCGGGACGCTATGATTTGAACATAGTGAAGGAATTTCTTTACCCCTACTTGGCCCAGTCGAATACCCTGAAGTCCATCATCAAGAAGATCAATAATCATATGGCCCTCACTACCACATCACTGCATTTCCTGGATGTACGGAACTACTTAGCTCCTAATTGTAGCTATGATCAGTGGGTCAAGGCGTATAACTGTGCACAAACCAAAGGGAGATTCCCTTACACGTATATATCAACGCTCGACCGTTTGCAGGAAACACAGTTGCCACCCCGGGACGCCTTCTTTGATGATTTGAAGCAAGTGGAATGTCCGGAAGACACGTACCGGGAACTACAGCAGGTATGGAACGATCAACATATGCACACCTTGCGAGATTTCCTGATATGGTATAATAACCTAGATGTGGTTCCTTTCCTGGAAGCGACCGAGAAAATGGTGCAACTCTTTCGTCGCCAAATGCACATCGATATCTTCAAGGAGTGCTTGAGTTTACCGGGTCTGGCGCTTCGCCATCTTTTTCAAGAGTGTTCTACGTACTTCTCGCTGATACAGCAAAAAGATGCAGACATGCATGATTGTCTAAAGCAGAACATTGTCGGCGGACCGAGTCTTATTTTTCACCGTTATCACGAGAAGGACGTCACTATTCTCCCCAGTGGAAAACCCTGTGCTAAGATCATCGGTTTCGATGCGAATGCCTTGTACCTGTGGTCTCTGGCCCAACCTATGCCCAGTGGCCATTATACACGTTGGTTGGCGGAAGATCGGCATTTTACACCGCAACGTACACCCTACAAGCATCTGGCTGATCAGTGGTTGGATTGGGAAGCCTATCGACGGGCAATTTATATACGACACCAAACCAACGCCACAGAGAAGCGCATAGGAGATCGTCGACTTCCCGTCGATGGGTTTGCCCTGGTGGGTAGCACACCCATCGTATTCCAATTTTACGGTTGCTATTGGCACGGCCACGGATGCCATTTCAGCGCTGGACGCTTCAACGAACGACGTGGAAAAACACCGGAAGAATTACGGGAAGAAGTGGTGAAGAACGGTGATTATGTGAAAGAGAGAGGATACCATCTGATTGAAATGTGGGAGTGTGAATTTCACACGATGTGCCAGGCCCTGCCCCATTTACGACGTTTCCTAAAAGAGCGCGAGTACCCCTTGAGTCGTCGGCGACTTCTGAGTCTGCCACAGATGTTCGACGCCATTCGTTCGGGGCACCTCTACGGCTTTGTCGAATGTGATTTGCATGTTCCCGACACTCTCAAGCCTCTCTTCGCCCAGTGCCCTCCCATCTTTAAGAACACGCTGGTGGGTCGGGCTGATATTGGGGACACCATGAGGACCTATGCGGAGCAACACGAGTGTTTGCCTCAACCTCGACGGATGTTGATTGGTAGTATGTGGGCCGAGAAAATCTTGCTGGGCACTCCCTTACTGCAGTGTACATGCACCACGGTTTGGAAATTACCCAAATATACCAAGTGATACAGTACGTACCCGACGCTTGTTTTGCGGAGAATGCCGACAT
>JAVTVY010025601.1:0-10646 GCA_036873755.1 Hanleya hanleyi
ATCTGGATTTACTCTGCAATAGATGTATAGGCCTAACCTTTCTCCAAATTTCCATAATAATATATAGGCCCTTGCTGTGAGAGTGATAATTGTGTCAAGTATAATTGTGCTATCCGCTACTGGACATTTACCTGACCTTTATTTCTCATTAGTTTTTTTCACTTTTACCCAAGTACAAAATAGGATGGTTGTTAGGTTAAATTAATACTACGGTGTCATGTATTGTTCTGAAAAGTTACCAGAGGATGTATATTTCACCGAATCCAAAACAGGCCCACCCATCAAGCGCCTCTCTAAATTTTTGATAACAGGGGGCGCCTACGTCACCCACAAACACTTCCTGCCGATTTCGATTTTTGCCGTCAACAGTAAGGATTGTTTGATTAAAACTAGTATTCAAACAATACTGTGTGGTTTTACCAGAAACTCCTAACATAACGAAATGATACATACGACCGAGATACAAATCATTACGGGCACTTACCGAAGATCTGCGTCTACAATTGCTTGAATATTCAGAGCATGGTAGAGCTTTCTGCACACATACGAAGGTTCGTCTTCGCGTGGTCCAACTATGGGAATCAAAGTGCAATCTATTATCCCCAGCACATTGGGAAAGCCTGCAATTTCATGGATTGATGCCTTATTTGATCGCAGTTCGAGAGGTGTGGTAGGGAACTTTATTATGTTGGGAAAATTTCGGCAAATCGCCCTGGACACGCCAATGATGCTGCGGGACACCGACGCCTTGCTTATTCCGTGCAGGTCGGCAGTTTCGCTGCTAAAATCTGCCTTTCCATAAAATCTCAATGCCACAAGCACCTGCAGATAGTCTGGGAGGGATTGTGAGCGTTTTGTTGGCCGCGAGATATCTCGACTGACGCCAGCCACAAGATGGATGATCGCATGTCTTGGAAGACGATATCTGTCAATGAGCTGGGAATCATTGTACACTTCCAACGCGTTTGTTCTGTCGCGGAAAACCCTCTCTTTGCGCAAATTTCGGCGATTAAGACGATGAAACAACAACAACGCCGCCATATTTAGGATCGTCTGAGCAAACTTAGGCATGGTCTGGGGCAGACCTAGATATTGGCAGGATTTTAGGATGATCTTAACTTAGGATAGCTTCGAGAATCGAGTGAATTTATTTAGGAACACGTTAGGTCAGAGTTTAGGATGATCCTAGGCTTAGGTTAGCTTCGAGAAATGGGGCCCAGGTGACCTCCCGTGACCCGGGTTGACACATGACGTCTCATCTATACGTCAGCAGTCACGTGACACTGACTGTCGTCTGCCAAATGTAAACATCTCTCCGTTATCACATCAGTGGCGTTGTTCTACTTCGTGTTTCAGTTAATTGACGTAATTGGAGTGGTTGTTTATACCAGTGACAGAGCCCAAAATTGTGTAACAGACCTTTACATAGAAACCTTCGAGTACGAGTAACAATAATCTCACATAATGTGTGAACTAAACTGTGTCGGTCTGAGAACGAGATCGCGCCCTGGTAAAAGTGATGTATATCATGGCCTCCATGCCAGCCTGGTGAGTATATATCATAACGCATGCCTTATTATATTTCCGTTCACTGTTTTCTATTGACATAATTCAAAATTAGTGGTAGGGACAGTGTCAAATGAAATCAGTGTCGGGTCTGGTTGTATTTGCAAATGCATATAGAAACACTGATAGATAGCTTGAGGCCAGCCTCCTGACGACTCCTCATACAAATATTCAAAATCAATAGGGATATAATATACAGATCCGCTAGCATTATTTGAAACTTTGGATGCTATCTTTTCATGCACTGTCAAGCGATCGCATAACACAAAGAATAGAACGAGACTGCGAAATTTATAACTTTTATACCACATAGCTAATTTATGTAACATGTTATTTAAAAACATGATACCTTCAACACCCCCTCCTTATATATCCTTACATGTTTTTGACATGTAATTTCGGTATATGTCTTTACAGTCTCGGTCTTTAGTTTAGGGTTAAATTACTGATCTATTGCTAACACCTGTACTAATCTTAACATGTAACACACCATCTAAGCGTTCCTTCCTTCTTCTGTTCTTTAGTCTCTTCTTTTTCTATCTTTTTTAATAATTAATTTCCTTGATTTATAAATGACGCGCTGTATTATAAACAGCATAAGACTGCTAGACTAAGTTCCTTTATAGCGAGGAACCATCCCATTCTCCCGTGGGAAGTCCGATAAGACAGTAATCTCGTCCTAGGGACATATCACAGGTTTTCATTTTTATAATTTATCATTCATACTTTTTGTTTAAATATGTCTGGTTGAGTAGCTAATATGGCCCCGGATTCGTAATGAATCCACCCAAAAGACAATTTAGTGAACCATGGATCTTCGTGTTCCATGTTTTGGTCTAGCTATGAGGACACTAGGCGAGATGAAGCGGACTCAGTACATTTGACAGACAAATAGGCTATTATGTCTTTTTGAGTTATTTATTTTTATAATCCTCGTTTTCCTCTAATTCTAGACTATTACAAACATATTTTATTTCACGCCTTTTACTCTTGCTGTATACAAAATAAAAAGAAGCAGGTTGCTAGTAGTTGATCATAATTCTAAATTGGATAGGTAAATAACATGGTTTTATTTACACTCTGTGTTCACATATTGAATATATATCAAAGTATACAGCATTGCACAATGAACAAGTGCAGGTGACCTCCCGTGACCTGGGTTGACACATGACGTCTCATCTATACGTCAGCAGTCACGTGACACTGACTGTCGTCTGCCAAATGTAAACATCTCTCCGTTATCACATCAGTGGCGTTGTTCTCCTTCGTGTTTCAGTTAATTGACGTAATTTGAGTGGTTGTTTATACCAGTGACAGAGCCCAAAATTGTGTAACAGACCTTTACATAGAAACCTTCGAGTACGGGTAACAATAATCTCACATAATGTGTGAACTGAACTGTGTCGGTCTGAGAACGAGATCGCGCCCTGGTAAAAGTGATGTGTATCATGGCCTCCATGCCAGCCTGGTGAGTATATATCATAACGCATGCCTTATTATATTTCTGTTCACTGTTTTCTATTGACATAATTCAAAATTAGTGGTAGGGACAGTGTCAAATGAAATCAGTGTCGGGTCTGGTTGTATTTGCAAATGCATATAGAAACACTGATAGATAGCTTGAGGCCAGACCCCTGACGACTCCTCATACAAATATTCAAAATCAATAGGGATATAATATACAGATCCGCTAGCATTATTTGAAACTTTGGATGCTATCTTTTCATGCACTGTCAAGCGATCGCATAACACAAAGAATAGAACGAGACTGCGAAATTTATAACTTTTATCCCACATAGCCAATTTATGTAACATGTTATTTAAAAACATGATACCTTCAACACCCCCTCCTTATATATCCTTACATGTTTTTGACATGTAATTTCGGTATATGTCTTTACAGTCTCGGTCTTTAGTTTAGGGTTAAATTACTGATCTATTGCTAACACCTGTACTAATCTTAACATGTAACACACCATCTAAGCCTTCCTTCCTTCTTCTGTTCTTTAGTCTCTTCTTTTTCTTTCTTTTTTAATAATTAATTTCCTTGATTTATAAATGACGCGCTGTATTATAAACAGCATATGACTGCTAGACTAAGTTCCTTTATAGCGAGGAACCATCCCATTCTCCCGTGGGAAGTCCGATAAGACAGTAATCTCGTCCTAGGGACATATCACAGGTTTTCATTTTTATAATTTATCATTCATACTTTTTGTTTTAATATGTCTGGTTGAGTAGCTAATATGGCCCCGGATTCGTAATGAATCCACCCAAAAGACAATTTAGTGAACCATGGATCTTCGTGTTCCATGTTTTGGTCTAGCTATGAGGACACTAGGCGAGATGAAGCGGGCTCAGTACATTTGACAGACAAATAGGCTATTATGTCTTTTTGAGTTATTTATTTTTATAATCCTCGTTTTCCTCTAATTCTAGACTATTACAAACATATTTTATTTCACGCATTTTACTCTTGCTGTATACAAAATAAAAAGAAGCAGGTTGCTAGTAGTTGATCATAATTCTAAATTGGATAGGTAAATAACATGGTTTCATTTACACTCTGTGTTCACATATTGAATATATTCAAAGTATACAGCATTGCACAATGAACAAGTGCAGGTGACCTCCCGTGATCCGGGTTGACACATGACGTCTCATCTATACGTCAGCAGTCACGTGACACTGACTGTCGTCTGCCAAATGTAAACATCTCTCCGTTATCACATCAGTGGCGTTGCTCTCCTTCGTGTTTCAGTTAATTGACGTAATTCGAGTGGTTGTTTATACCAGTGACAGAGCCCAAAATTGTGTAACAGACCTTTACATAGAAACCTTCGAGTACGAGTAACAATAATCTCACATAATGTGTGAACTAAACTGTGTCGGTCTGAGAACGAGATCGCGCCCTGGTAAAAGTGATGTATATCATGGCCTCCATGCCAGCCTGGTGAGTATATATCATAACGCATGCCTTATTATATTTCCGTTCACTGTTTTCTATTGACATAATTCAAAATTAGTGGTAGGGACAGTGTCAAATGAAATCAGTGTCGGGTCTGGTTGTATTTGCAAATGCATATAGAAACACTGATAGATAGCTTGAGGCCAGACTCCTGACGACTCCTCATACAAATATTCAAAATCAATAGGGATATAATATACAGATCCGCTAGCATTATTTGAAACTTTGGATGCTATCTTTTCATGTACTGTCAAGCGATCGCATAACACAAAGAATAGAACGAGACTGCGAAATTTATAACTTTTATCCCACATAGCTAATTTATGTAACATGTTATTTAAAAACATGATACCTTCAACACCCCCTCCTTATATATCCTTACATGTTTTTGACATGTAATTTCGGTATGTCTTTACAGTCTCGGTCTTTAGTTTAGGGTTAAATTACTGATCTATTGCTAACACCTGTACTAATCTTAACATGTAACACACCATCTAAGCCTTCCTTCCTTCTTCTGTTCTTTAGTCTCTTCTTTTTCTATCTTTTTTAATAATTAATTTCCTTGATTTATAAATGACGCGCTGTATTATAAACAGCATAAGACTGCTAGACTAAGTTCCTTTATAGCGAGGAACCATCCCATTCTCCCGTGGGAAGTCCGATAAGACAGTAATCTCGTCCTAGGGACATATCACAGGTTTTCATTTTTATAATTTATCATTCATACTTTTTGTTTTAATATGTCTGGTTGAGTAGCTAATATGGCCCCGGATTCGTAATGAATCCACCCAAAAGACAATTCATGCCTATAAAATCTACTATGTTTATAAATCATTGTGAAGTCTAGTATAGCTCAGTTCCGCATTCACGTTGTAGTCTTCAAAATCAAAATAGAGTTACCTCCTCTTCGTTATTGTCATCCTCTCAATAGCTATGGTTACATAGTCCGGACTGCTGTGGTGATTGGAATGGAATGATAACGACTGTATCTGATTGGTCAAATGTCTCACTCCCTGATCATGATTATCGAACCAATTTTACAGCTTCATTCGCTCCTGATCTTGCCCAGCCTGATATTGCCTGACCCTGCTTCTTTTCTGCCCTGTACTTGAACCTGCTCATGCTTTTTGTGTTACATCACTTCCGGTGTTGCTGTCATTTCCCGTGATTACATCACTGCAGGTAATACTACCGGCGATGACGTCACTTCCGCTCCACCCTTTCAGCTTTGAACCTAAACCTGTGGTTTAAAGTACCCAATTTTACACAACTAATGTCGAATATCAAGTGAATGGGAAAACTGTAATGTTTCTTGAAAAACGAAACACATACAGTAGGCTATATCTGAAAATCTAATAATAACCGGATACTTTCAATTTTAAATCTGATTTTGTTCTCAAGGTTTGTTATGATGCATTACAATTAGTGTCACACTGAATTAAAGTCAGTGTGCAAAGAACCTAAAAAAGTCTTTCTTCATATTTTGACTGTGTGAAGGTTGAAATGTCACAAACACATAACGGTCAGAACGGTGCGGTTAACATTGAAGTATATAAATAAAGAAATTTTTATTTATGTGGTTTAACTCATGTGAAATTAAAATCTGAAGGGAGATTTTTAACCTGGATGCACCAGTTATATCAACCCCTGTTATACGTAGAAAACAGCAACCACCTCGCTGGGGGTCTAATAACACCCCAGCCACCAGTCAGATTTTTGGGCCGGATTCGGGGCCTTCGCGCACATCGCCGGAAGTGACATCATATATAGTAAAATAGATGTTTAACGAAAATTTTGATTACTTTTCAAGTCTGCATAATACCTCCGTTGACCTAGCGTTAAAAAGAATTATCTGGAGATAATTTTCCCTGTTTATCTGGACAGAGCATATGAAAAGTAGTTCGCTCTTGTGCAACACTAAAGGGA
This sequence comes from Hanleya hanleyi, assembly GCA_036873755.1. NCBI lineage: Eukaryota > Metazoa > Mollusca > Polyplacophora > Lepidopleurida > Hanleyidae > Hanleya > Hanleya hanleyi. The sequence continues at coordinate 6,461 of JAVTVY010025601.1, forward strand.
GTCGTTTGGTCGGATTCAAACTGAACCGTGCGTTGGTTGGTTTCCCCTATACGTCATAGCAACGTAGTAAAGGTCAACTTCCGCTATTGGAGGCAGGGATGTTATTGGCGCCTGCGAAATGGAGCATGCGCTGTGGGGAGGTTGAGAAAACAGATGAAATAAATGTGCATTTACATTGTGTAATAGTCCAATAAGTACATGTACCGCAACTGTCTCTGCTGGCACAAAGATGCCTGGAAATCAAGTCGCTTCAGTCCAGATCAGCCTGTTCAACTAACTGATCAAATAGGCCTCCAACCTGTTTACCTCCCTCGTCGGAATAAGGCGTTGGTGATATCTTTTGATCCACATAATTTTGAAATTATGGTATGTCTTAGATATCTTCAAGATATACATGTACTGAAATATCAGATTTTAATAATACGTTTACTTTTACCGCCAGAATCGGTCACCCTGCTTACCAACCAACGGTTGGCCAAGAGTAGGAAGATCGTGGCAGATGATTACACAGAATGAGACATCTGACACCTATGAGACCTGCTTGTGATGATCATTTGACCTCAGACGGTGGCCATCTTGAAATCGATAACGTCTATGGTGGCACCATCTGATGCAATGGCCTTGAAAATGTAAGTTTAACCAATGAAATCATGTTCTTGAGTTGTTAGCTGTGTTCTAATGCGACCAACTTGAAATCCAAGATGGCCGCTGTTCAAAAAACTTTATGCTGATACCAGAAGATGACTTGTCTTTGGAAATGTGCACCTCTGAACAAGTATTGCTAACTTACTCTGGTACGGTAAGGGATGTTGATAAAACTAGGGTTCAGATGTAGGCTAGCTTCCGGGGATCGACCTGGGGTGTCGTTGTGCATACCACATGTAGGCCATGGGATTGACCTGGTGTGTCGATGTGATCATGGAAAGAATTAAGGGCCACAGCCACTCAGACAGCTTGTCGTGAGGGGCGACTAACTGGGGCACCCGTGGTGTACCGGGTGTAAAAAGGGATAGTACCCCACGGGTGTCCCGGATGTGAAAAGAAATAGGACCCAAACGTCGAGAAATGACTGGAATATTGTTGAAAGCGACGGCAAATCTTACTCATTCTCTTATTCACTCACTATTTGATGAGAAAATGGCAATAATATTATTGATCTACATACACTTTACGATGAATTTAGTAGTTGACATAATCTCACAGAAATTTAGCAAATGTGCACACGCTTGTAGAGCATTGTTAACATTGAAATGACTGGGAAGTCATTTCTCATTGACGGTGGAGTCCCTCCGGGGAGGCTTATCCCCGGTACCAGAAGTGACCACATCACCGCCGGAGATGCCCATTGAGTCGGAGGTAACCTCCCACCGGAAGTGACCTTTGATCCGGAAGTGACCGTTGACCCGGAAATAACATCATTGCGGCCCTGCGACCGTGACGTCATCAGCCTCAGCCTCAATGTCACAGAATTTGCTCTTTATATACTACTGATATCTGAAAACACATACAATACTAACTTTGTCGTAAACAAATTCAACGGGTAATGTGACATGTCAAAAAGGACGAAAAAAACTTGATCAAAGCGACGGTTGAAATTGCTTGACGAATAAATGGGATAACCGGTTGTTTATGATAAATTTATTGAAATCTTATAATCGAGAGAGAAATACGTACAATTATATATGTATAAATGGCAAACTGCGTTTTTCTTTCTCCAAGAGGTTAAACAGACATTAGATATACCAAAAGTTTGGTACGAGAGTAGTAGACGAGACACTGGGAGAGGGTTTCCAAGAGGGGACTTTTAGTGGGGGTGGGGGGCTATTTGGAAGGGGACAAAGAAGATGAGTAGTAGAGAAAGGCTATTACAGCGCATATTTTGACGAGTGCGCAGGTGTTTCTGCGCAGATTTGTGGAGGAAGTATGGAGGATCGGGGGATTCCCCAGTGGGGGTTTCCCAATGACGATCACGTGATCAAGGCATGTCTAGACTTGTTCTGGGTTGTACAGTTCTGCCATACGGAGGATGGGTACTAGTATTTCGCTGACGTCCTAGTAATAAACATAATCTATAGGTGTTGTGGCGGCTGATGTGGGTGGTGGTGGTGGGTTTAAGATGGCGGCCTGGTGGTGAGTGGTGGATGGTGGGTTCAAGATGGCGGCTGTGGTGGGTGGTGGATGGTGGGTTTAAGATGGCGGCTGTGGTGGGTGGTGGATGGTGGGTTTAAGATGGCGGCTGTGGTGGGTGGTGGATGGTGGGTTTAAGATGGCGGCTGTGGTGGGTGGTGGATGGTAGGTTTAAGATGGCGGCTGTGGTGGGTGGTGGATGGTGGGTTTAAGATGGCGGCTGTGGTGGGTGGTGGATGGTGGGTTTAAGATGGCGGCTGTGGTGGGTGGTGGATGGTGGGTTTAAGTGACCCAGGTCAAAAATGTATTCCTCCGCGGTGATGCGGTTTGGCTGTGATGCGGTCGCGGAAGAAAGCTTCCGCGGAGGAAAAGTAGTCCCTAGACTACAAATACGCTGCATGGTCCGATTGGGCCGAGTGAGGCTCTTTTCAGTCATGTCATGGGTGTTTTCACAGAATAAATGCCATGCGGAGGATGGGTACTAGTATTTCGCTGACGTCCTAGTAATAAACATAATCTATAGGTGTTGTACCATGTTAATAGGATCAGTCTAGCATCTGTATCACCCTAGGGTCGAGTGTTTATTGTCCCGTGTATCTCCGCAGAAATTCAACAAACAAAATGGCGGCTCCAGGATGGTGTGGGGACGCCCTTCCCACATCACGGCGTCGACCGTAGCGCCATCTGCACACATTGACGCAAGGGAGACAACTCGTGTGGACCAACCGTGTGGAAATAGCCGTGTTGGAGCTAGGGGAGCCACTAATGGACCAATGGGGTCGTGTGATGTGTCAAAGTGAAGCTTAGGTGAAGGGGCATCTAGTGGGCTGGGTGTGGGATTGAAATATCGGCATTGTGCGCATGCGCAGTGGCCGAAGGGTATGGAAATAGCCGTTTTGGAGCTAGGGGAGCCCCTAATGGTCGAATGGGGTCGAGTGAGGTATCAAAGTGAAGCCTAGGTGAAGGGGTATTTGATGGCTGGGTGGGTGCATGTAAAATTTTTCCTGAAAAAAAAAAAAAGGAACACTGACTTTATCGAAAAACCTGGGAAAATGCCTATATGGGGTATGGGGGGTATATAGGTCGCCGGGCTTAACGGGGCTTGTCTATCAATAGAGTTATCTCCCCCTAGTTCCAGGGTGGGTGTATGTAAAATTTTTCCCGAAAAAATACGGAATACGGACTTTATCCTAAATTACGGCAAAATGCCTATATGGGGTATGGGTGGTATAGGACCACCCTGGGAAACGTACTTCTATACATTTGCGGTAGGGTTGTGGGGTCTCGTTTTACTCGTCTCGTCATTTAGAACATGATAAGAAGTGTCCCCGTGCGAATCGGTGAAATTTTTGAAAAAGTCACCGAGCCCCATATAGTCCCATACTGGGGTATAGGATCAATGTTTGTCCCCCTGGGAAACGTACTTCTATACATTTGCGGTAGGGTTGTGGGGTCTTGTTTCACTCGTCTCGTCATTTAGAACATGATAGGAAGTGTTGCGGAGCGAATCGGTGAAATTTTTGAAAAAAGTCACAGAGGCCTGGGTAGGCCCATAGGCCTATACTGCATGGCTATGGGTGTATAGGCCCATACGGGGTGGACATGTTGGAGTCTAGGTGAGTCCCTAATGGTCCAATGGGGTCGAGTGAGGTCTTATTTTGAAGCTCTCGTGGAGGAGCACTTGGCTACACTAATGGTTCGTCCGTGTTCAATAGTCCGCGCATGCGCAGTCTGGCCCGTAGTATAGAAACCAGTCATTTTGGGTGCTATGTAGGGGTGTGTTTGGGGTAGAGATGGGCTATTCACGATTCGAATGGGTCGTGTGAGGTGTCAAAGTGAAGCTTGTGTGGGGTTGAAATATCGACATTCTGCGCATGCGCGGTGGCCCAAGGGTATGGAAATAGACGTTTTGAGAGCTAGGGGAGCCCCTAATAGTCCCGTGGGGTCATATGAGGTATCCATGTGAAGCATTCGTGAGGGGGCATCTCATGGACTGGGTGTGGGGTTGAAATATCGGCATTCTGCGCATGCGCGGTGGCCCAAGGGTATGGAAATAGAC
>JAVTVY010025602.1:0-11000 GCA_036873755.1 Hanleya hanleyi
ATTGGATTTTCGAATCGGACCAGAAAAGGTATCTTGCACAACTAGACCCCAAGGGGAACCTGTGAACCAAATTTGAGAAAGATCTATGCAGTAGTTCCTGAGAAATTGTGATAACAAGGTTTCATGGGAAAATCCAAGATGGCTGCCTGGTGGCCATATTGGATTTTCGAATCGGACCAGAAAAGGTATCTTGCACAACTAGACCCGAGGGAGAACCTGTGTACCAAATTTGAGAAAGATTCATGCAATACTTTCTGAGAAATGACAAAGTTTCATGGGGAAATCCAAGATGGCTGCCTGGTGGCCATTGGATTTTCGAATCGAACCAGAAAAGGTATCTTGCACAACTAGACCCCAAGGGGAACCTGTGTTCTGAATTTGAGAAAGATCCATGCAATATTTCCTGAGAAATCACGATAACAAGGTTTCATGGGGCAAATCCAAGATGGCTGCCTGGTGGCCATATTGGATTTTCGAATCGGACCAGAAAAGGTATCTTGCACAACTAGACCCCGAGGGGAACCTGTGTACCGAATTTGAGAAAGATCCATGCAGTAGTTCCCGAGAAATCGCGATAACAAGGTATCATGAGGAAATCCAAGATGGCCGCCTTGTGGCCATACTAGATTTTCGAATCGGACGAAAAAAGGTATCTTGCACAACTAGACCCCAAGGGGGACCTGTGTACCAAATTTGAGAAAGATCCATGCAGTAGTTTATGAGAAATCGCGATAACAAGGTTTCATGGGGAAATCCAAGGCGGCCATATTGGATTTTCGAATCGGATCATAAAAGGTATCTTGCACAACTAGACCCCAAGGGGAACCTGTGTACCAAATTTGAGAAAGATCCATGCAGTAGTTCCCGAGAAATCGCGATAACAAAATTTCATGGGGAAATCCAAGATGGCTGGCTGGTGGCAGGTATCTTGCACAACTAGACCCGAGGGAGAACCTGTGTACCGAATTTGAGAAAGATCCATGCAGTAGTTCCCGAAAAATCGCGATAACAAGGTTTCATGGGGAAATCCAAGATGGCCGCCTTGTGGCCATATTGGATTTTCGAATCGGACCAAAAAAGGTATTTTACACAACTAGACCCCAAGGGGAACCTGTGTACCAAATTTGAGAAAGATCCATGTAGCAGTTCCTGAGAAATCGCGATAACAAGGTTTCATGGGGAAATCCAAGATGGACGTCTTGTGGCCATATTGGATTTTCGAATCGGATCATAAAAGGTATCTTGCACAACTAGATCCCAAGGGGAACCTGTGTACCAAATTTGAGAAAGATCCATGCAGTAGTTCCCGAGAAATCACGATAATAAAGTTTCATGGGGAAATCCAAGATGGCTGCCTGGTGGCCATATTGGATTTTCGAATAGGACCAGAAAACGTATCTTGCACAACTAGACCCCGAGAGGAACCCGTATACCGAATTTGAGAAAGATCCATGAAGTAGTTCCCGAGAAATCGCGATAACAAGTTTTCATGGGGAAATCCAAGATGGCCGCCTTGTGGCCATATTGGATTTCAGAATCGGATCATAAAGGGAATCTTGCACAACTAGACCCCAAGGGGAACCTGTGTACCAAATTTGAGAAAGATCCTGAGAAATCGCGATAACAAGAATTGTGTAAGGACGGACGGACGGACGGACGACGGACGACGGACGAAAGTGATTTGAACCAGATGGTGGGCTAAAAATGTGGCGGTTTTGTGGCGGTGTGCGCAGGAGTGTTGTGCGCAGGTATGACGTCACTTCCGGTCTGGGTGAATGGGGCGTGACCTTGGGGGCATGTATTCCTCCGCGGTGATGCGATCTGGCGGTGATGCGGTCTGCCTCCGCGGTCCGAAAGTAGTCCCAAAACCGTGGGTTTTCGTGAGAATGTTCGGCAATCTGTAGGGACCGCTAGTGTACCGATTGGGTCGTATGAGGTATCAATGTGAAGCATTCGTGAAGGGGCATCTGATGGGGTGGGTGTGGGGTTGAAATATCGTCATTCTGCGCATGCGCGGTAGACCAAGGGTATGGAAATAGACGTTTTGGGGTCTAGGTGGGTCACTAGTGATCCGATGGAGTCGAGTGAGGTATCAATGTGAAGCATATGTGAGGGGGCATCCGTTGGGCTGGGTGTGGGGGTGGATATCGTCATTCTACGCATGCGCAGTCGTATAGGTATCAATGTGAAGCATTCCTGAAGGAGCATCCGATGGGGTGCGTGTGGGGTTGGAATGTCGTCATTCTGCGCATGCGCAGTAGAGAAAGGGTATGGAAATAGGCGTTCTGGAGTCGAGGGGGGCCTCTATTGGTCCGATGGAGTCGTATGAGGTATCAATGGGAAGCCTACGTGAGGGAGCATCCACCTCGGCTAGTGTGTCGGCCGTTGTCAACATTCTGCGCATGCACAGACAGGGAATTGTGGGAAAAGGGTATGGAAATAGACGTTTTGGGATCTAGGTGGGCCACTAGTGGGCCGATTGGATCGAGTGAGGTATGAATGTGAAGCATTCGTGAGGGAGCGTCCACCTGGACTAGTGTGTCGTTCGTTTTCAACATTCTGCGCATGCGCAGACAGGGAATTGTGGGAAAAGGGTATGGAAATAGACGTGTTGGGGCCTAGGTGAGCCCCTAATGGTCCTATGGTGTCGTATGAGGTCTTCTGTTGAAGCTCCCGTGAGGGAGCATCCGCCTGGACTAGTGTGTCGTTCGTGTTCAACATTCTGCGCATGCGCAGACAGGGAATTGTGGGAAAAGGGCATGGAAATAGACGTTGTGGGATCTAGGTAGGCCCCTAATGGTCTGATGGGGTCGAGTGAGGTATCAATGTGAAGCATTCGTAAAGGAGCATCCGACTGGCTGGATGTGCGTTAAACTGACGTCATTCTGCGCATGCGCAGTAGACCACGTATATGGAAATAGACATTTTGGCGCCGACATGGGTCACTATGGGTCCGATGGATTCGTATGAGGTCTTATTTTGAAGCTCTCGTGAAGCATCATCCGACTGTGCTAATGGTTCGTCCGGGTTCAAGAGTCTGCGCATGCGCAGTCTGACCGTAATATAGAAAGCAGGCATTTTGAGGATGCGTGGCAGTGTGTTTGACCAACCCCATATGGGTCCGTGGCTGTGGTTTGGTGGTGTGGGATGTGCGCAAGTGTGTGACGTCACTTCCGGTTTCTCAAAAACTACCTCCGAGCACAGAAGAGTTCCAATTTTCCCTTAGACGTAGGGTCCGGATTTTCCATCCGGCGCGGCCCGGCCAGCTCCGGGCGCAGCGCGCGCGCGCGGGTTATCCGGAAATGCGCGGCATCACCGGAAGTGCGCGGGTGAATGTCGGGTCAATAGGTCACATCCAAGTCAAAAGGTCAAAGGTCTCCCTTTCGGCAATGTTCGGCAACAATATTGCGGCATCAATATACAGAGCTTGAATACAAAAAGGGGATTGTAAATTAACCTGGGAAGGATGGGCAGTTCCATTTGCACCAATCAGCGGTAGAGAAAAAGAACCAATGAGCGATCGATAAAAGAACCAATGGACGGGTACTAGAATTTCGCTCACGTCTGCAACCTACATCCGGGTACTAGAATGCTTTCGCCTACGTCCGCGCCTACATCCGGGTACTTCTATGTAGGTGTATAAAAGTGGGAATTTTTAGGGCATTGCTGCATTCATTGGCCTGCTTGACCTGACCAGCCTGAGCCTGCCTGACCAGCCTGAGCCTATCTGACGAGAGGAGCTGCTTGCCTGAGCCTCACCAGCCTGCGCCTGCCTCACCGGAGCTATACCATGAGACGTGGAGAAGATTTCACGAGAGCTTCAAAATAAGACCTCATACGACTCCATCGGACCCATAGTGACCCATGTCGGCGCCGAAATGTCTATTTCCATATACTTGGTCTACTGCGCATGCGCAGAATGACGTCAGTTTTACGTCACATCCACCCAGTCGGATGCTCCTCCACGAATGCCTCACATTGATACCTCACTCGACCCCATCAGACCATTAGGGGCCTACCTAGATCCCAAAACGTCTATTTCCATACCCTTTTCTCACAATTGCCTGTCTGCGCATGCGCAGAATGTTGAACACGAACGACACACTAGTCCAGGCGGATGCTCCCTCACGAGAGCTTCAACAGAAGACCTCATACGACACCGTAGGATCATTAGGGGCTCACCTAGACCCCAAAACGGCTATTTCCATACCCTTTTCCAACAATTCCCTGTCTGCGCATGCGCAGAATGTTGACAACGGCCGAGATACTAGCCCAGGTGGATGCTCCCTCACGTAGGCTTCACATTGATACCTCATACGACTCCATCGGACCAATAGTGGCTCCCCTCGACCCCAAAACGTCTATTTCCATACCCTTTCTCTATTGCGCATGCGCAGAATGACGACATTCCAACCCCACACGCACCCCATCGGATGCTCCTTCAGGAATGCTTCACATTGATACCTCATACGACTGCGCATACGACTTCGGGCCGCGGAGGCAGACCGCATCACCGCCAGACCGTATCACCGCGGAGGAATACATGCCCCAAGGTCACGCCCCATTCACCCAGACCGGAAGTGACGTCATACCTGCGCACAACACTCCTGCGCACACCGCCACAAAACCGCCACATTTTTTTCTCGCGCATGCGCAGTGACGAGCCAGAGGCTCGAAATCACCTTATACTACTAATAGTGGGTATCTTCGTCGATGTTGTAATATAATTATTTCCCACGTCTTCATACACCACACTGACAGTGGATATCATAAAAATGCTTTCTATACCACCTACATCGAACCACTGCTACCCAAGGCACTGTGACACACGATGCCCCAATCCCAAGTTCCTGGTACTCTATATAATCTCATCGAAAAACACATTTGGGGTATGGGTGGGGAGGTCTGCTGCAGTCGCGCCACACCGAGGAGATTTGAATTCAGTTTTACCACAAGCAAATTAACTAAAGTCTGTCCACTTTAATTGTCGTCTACTTAAGATCTTTTCAAAAATCAGTAGTTAACTCTGCATAAATTTTCTTATTTGCAGCGTGTAGAACAAACTGAAATCTACAAAATGACTACCATTTCTCTGTGATAATGATAATATATCACGCTTGAAATAACTTTGTAATTCTCTCCATATAAAACTCCAGTACATTTGTTTCATGTACCAGGCCTCAATTACATAGAGAGACGTCATAATGTATTCATAACCACTGGCACAAAGGTCATTGAATCCGTATTAAGTAATAACAGGCGGTCCGTTAGAGTGTCGCTTATATCCCGTGCCCAGTGAAATTGCCGAATGATGAACCGGACACACCTCTATGACCGTACAGGATATTGTTGACCATTGTACTAGTAAACACGAATACATTATGACGTCTCCCTATGTAATTGAGGCCCGGTACATGAAACATCTGTACTGCAGTTTTATATGGAGAGAATTACAAAGTCATTTCAAGCGTGACATATTATCGATATCACGGAGAAATGGTAGTCATTTTGTAGAGTTCAGTTTGTTCTACACGCTGCAAAAAAGAAAATTTATGCAAACTTATCTATTGATTTTTGACAAGCTTCAAAGTAGACGACTAATCAAAATGGACAGACTATAGTGTGTATTCAGAGTATTCAAATTCCAGCATCAGCTTATCTCCCGTGAGGCAACATTCGATTTTTGCTTTGAACCTGCGCGACCACATGCGCGATCTGCGCGAATCTTACTGAGCAACCACGTCATATCATGTGTTATAAGCAAGAAAGTGCTGGTCACTGAATTCTAGATAGTCTAATGCGAGGATGGAGAAGATCAATTGCTTCTGTGTACATATTTACGTGGATTGGTGATCTCATATTGATACAGGCCTGAGGTCCTGTCATAATTTTGCAATGACCGATGCTTTATTAGTATACCCAATTTCCCGAGTATGAAATCAATGCCGTAATACAATATCTAGCATGAATCTTACCAGGGTATGGGACACGTGTCAGAAAAGGACTTTTCGTTGAAACTTTGTGGGGGCAACTCGATTTTTGTCCTAAAAGTAATTTACAGCTATTGTACTAATTAAATAATATGCAAGTGAAAACGAGAGAATTTTTTAGATACATCTGAAGAGGGAAAATACCCACGGAATATACTATTGGGATAGAAATCAAGTTGCCCGCTCAAATTTACAACAAATTCAGTTTGAGGCATAATTAAGGAATTGGCCCATGGTCTTTACCTGCACTGAACCACAATTGGTACATTTGGAGTATGTCGTTGCCAGTCTCGAACGGCGCTCATCAATAAGAGGAAATCAAGAACCACTAGGGGTTTGACGACCTCTATCGGCCAACCCAGAAAACAGAACTGTCTCACTTCCAAATCGTGCGGCTGAAGATAAAAGGGAGTATTTTAAGTATTTTCTTCCCTCAAGTTTGTAGCCCCCTAGCTAGCCGTACGTTGTCACTCACAGGCCATAGTTTCCCTGAACAATATACGACGATTCAACCCGATATTAAATTCTGTCTCCCCCAAACCGAAGTTTTAAATGAAAGGCTCGCGATCCACACAGGCGATACAGTAAGAAATACAAACCTCTTTTGCAGATTTTAATGAGAAGAGTCTCTGCAATATCAGCCCTTCTTGTTTCTCCTCTACTGTTTCAATTATATATGGTCCAAGGTCAAGCACGGAGTTTTTTGACGGCCAGTACATATCAAAGTCCTGAAAAGGGACGGGAATGCGAATGAAAGCAGGGTTTTAGTGACATAGCCATGCTTCGCCTATTTTTTGACCGATTTTCCGATTTTTTCCACATTTTTCCATAGTTTCTCTCAAAAACTAATTAATATGATAGAGAATAATTAACTTTGGCAAAATAAATTACCTTCATGCCATCTTAGGCATGAAAAATACGATAAAAATGAACAGAAAAGACTGAAGCACGAATTTCTGAGGACACATCGTGAACGCCATTTGCATTATGGCACCCGCTACCAAATTTTTCGCCGCAACGGAACGAAGAGAACGAGAGAGTTGAAACTTTCAGACTTTTCTTAATGGGGTCATTTTGAGACTATTCTCATGACTCTACGTGCAAAGAATCAGGAGGCAATTCAAAATGGCGCCCACGTGGTATCCTCAGAAAGTCGGGCTTTCGGTGTTTTTGCATTTTCTTGCCTAAAATGGCATGGATGTATATTATTTTGAGAGAATATACCGAAAAATAAGATAAAGAAAAATATCTGAAAATCGGTCCAAGAAATAGATGAAAAATGCCTTCCGATAAGATGACGTCACTGTGATTTCATCATGGCGGCAATCTTGGGTTTTTACGTTTTCTTTATAGATACAGACCCAAAAAAAGACCACGTTCGAAGACGGCTTGTGTATTGTGTTGTATTTTAGTACTTCGACTTTTGTATTGTGTGGTGTGTTTTAGTATTTCGCGGACGTAAAGGTGCAATGTTGGTTCTAAATCAGATTCTACCAGAATACATAGAAAACTCACCCGCTCGTTTTCCAACATGACAATCGTGGTACATTCGTATTCCCAGATCATCCTCCAGAAGTCAATGACCGTATCGGATAGAGGCATCTGTGTGGCAATGTATCCCCGTCTTTTCCTGTAACTCTGTACACAAATTTGTATTTTATTCCTTTGTTATAAAACATGGAAAATGATATTGTATTCATGCTGCAACGCTATACTCCAATCGAAGGCGGATTACTGTCTGATATATCTCACACGTTTTGTCCGTTGCTAACCATCGGAACAGTAACAGCTGTGTCTCATAATATTATTTAGACTCGTACCCCAGACTCACGGAGATCTGAGGACAAGCAATTAGTAGCCATCTTGCCACCAGCGACTGGCTGATTGGTGGATCAAATTTTCTCTGATTTCAAAATCTATTTACGTTTGAAGAAACCCCATAATATCTCCGCATGTCGGGTGATTTATGACGGCCAGAACTACATCGCAGTAACTCTTGCGATGAAATTTAGCTATTTATTTCGAAGAAATAAAATTTTGAACACATGCCCGTCTGACGTCACCGGTCCAGGTCTGTACCGGTGACGTCACTCGGCCAGACAGATCAGCCAGTCCTGATGGCAAGATGGCTTCTCAGTGCTGGTCCTCAGATCTTTGGGAGTCTGAGGGCAAGGCACTGGCCTTTTTATTATTCTTAATCCTAAGGAGGGGGTTGGGGTTTGAGATACACCATTCGCAAGATTACGACTGTTATAATGAACAGATGTAAGCGATAAGGATTTAATATTTCGAACATCATGATGTCTTGCCGGTTTCATTGGAAAGTGTTGACCGCTTATCTCTTGCAGGAAACTAGCCTAAAAGGTGTTTATGTATATTATGATCGTTTTTTGATTCGTTATCAATGCGGTTATACGAATAAGGTATGTATAGATTATGGTAGCTGAAATCTTTAAGGGACGGCGGATAATATTGAATGACGGACTAGACGCCTGTATTCCGGAACAGTGAAAAAATAAAGACCTGAAACCTTCTGACTTATAGAGTTTGGAAATACTGGAAATATATCTTCAGCGATCTATGAGTCAATATATATATACGAAATGAGAAATTACACTCCTCTGTATAGCTGAGTTGATATCATGTATACTTCTAAGATTATCAGTATCTAAACCGTTGAGCACACCTATATTAGATGATTACCGATTGGTTGACTGGGCCATAATCGACAAACAGGAATTGTCAACCACAGAAACTGATTTGATAGTTGACGAGTGACTACAGAGGCCAGCTAAACTAAGGAAAATATGGTAGAATTGTACTCACTGGTAAGAATACGGCATTGATGAATGAGTTATGACCAGTACTGTAGTCCGAGAGAAAGACTCTGTCAGTGGTGCCTGAAATACATGAAAAAGCAATTGTATGCGTTTGTTAACACAGAACTAGCAAGTTTAAACACTGAACATATGATGCGTGGAGACAAGGCAACCATGTTTCAGAAATATCGTTTTACCGGTAATTACAACATCACAAGGACCATAAATATAGGGCGCGGCCGTCCCATGTCAGTTGATTGCCGTCACCAATGTGGAAAACTTTGAGTGGCTTTCAAGATCGAATGTTCCTTACATCAGCGCCGAGAAAGTGCTCAGTATGGTTACTTGGGATGATATCAACCGGAATGGAAACACGGGTTCCCCTCTAGAACATCGTTGTTGCCACTCGCAATGAAACTTGTGATGAAAATTTAACGCAACATTAGGTTGGGATTTAGACTTTATCTCAACCTAGTCTTGCGAGCTCGACTTAAACTAGGAATATGAAACACAGACAGGGACCGAAGTAGTAGGGTCTAAGGGATCGTTTCCATTAATCGTTTTTTCTTCAGTCGCGATTTTTCTTCAATTTTCTCGATTGAAAAACGATCAGTCGCGAATCAGTCGCGAGGATATCGAGAAAAAAAATGAGAAAAAGCGATTGAACCTTTTCTGGAAAAACCATTCTCTCGCGATATCGTTTTTGAATCGTTTACCCATGCGCGATCCGTTCTTGATCGCGAATCTTCAATCGCGAGAGAATCGTTTTTTTTCAAGGCGCGAGAGAATCGTGAGGCGGAGTGATATTTGACACATAGGCCGTGTTGCCGTCGTACGCCGCTCTATCCGCGAACTGGGAACTACATGTAACGTTGATTGCGGATTTGTCGATGGAAAAACCTATATTACTATACTATACTGTATAAATGCGCAAGATAACCGAATAATATATATGATTCACGATCTATAGTCTCCTACAAGCCGAAGTAGGGCGTATGCTGGAAATATCTATACACATACCTGTACCATGCTTCCTGTGACGTTCGCACTCAGATTTACTCTGGCGAAGCGTAAATGACAAAATTACATGTTTATTCAATAATCGTGTGAGTCGACAATGTATTAATGTTCAGTCATTCCCTTCATACTTTCGATAATTTCCTCATATATTCATGCAACTTGGTATAAACAATACAGGGTGATAGTCACAATATCTTGTTTTGTAAATACCGGGTACAGGTCATAAGTGGATTTGAGTTCATCGTTGATTGCATTATCAGAATGATTACGGCACAGGCTTCATAGAGGTGTGAATGGGCGCATGGCGATAACCCAGAACAGCTTAGCCCTCCAGCTGAGAATTTCTAGGTTAATTAAGGTGAAAAATAGTGTAATTAAATATGTATATTTTGTTATAGTAAAACATACATTAGGAAAGGGTATCCATTCATGTTTTGGTACAGTTTTTAAACTATTGAGATGTGAATAAGTTCAAAAATCACCATCAAGTTAATTTTATTTATTATAAGAATATTCGCGGCAGTGATTTCATATTTATATCAAATACATATCACAATGGTGATTGAATCGCATATAACGGTTGGATTCGCATATGTACAATACTTTTTATTTTAATTTTATATTTTGATAAATGAACTATGAATGATTCCAAAGAGAAGCTCAAGCCAAAAACCAACTGAATAGTATATAATTTCATCTCTTACTGGATTAACCAGTTGTGAAATTTTTTACAAATAGCCCGCGCTATATATTAATAATTAAGTGCTTTCGAAGACTCAAAACCCCGTATGACAATGTTATATTCAATACAGCGCCATCTATCTACACAAGGAAAATGGCGATCGTAGGACAAAAAACCACGCGTACAGCGAAAATCTGACGAATCAACTCAAAATTTCAGCCCGCACAGATGCCAGAAACGTTCACGAAAAATACTACACAAGAAATCTGGAATAATACCAGCTTTAAAACACAGAAATACCCAAAATAATAGACGAAATTGCAAGTGCAAATGACCCAATCTGACCATATCCGGGCCTGTGTCCCGTACAAAATATATGTAAATATGAAGTTATAATTATATGCATAACCATTATTCCTATGTATATATATAGATATTTTTTCTTCAATTTCTTTCAATATCCCCATCGTATCTATATAACCGCCAACT